>OMKX01056221.1:0-12358 GCA_900302425.1 Brosme brosme
CCACAAACCCCCTTTTGCATCACGACAGATAATCGGTTTGGGGTGAGGAAAATCGGTGACTGAACTCTACAAAATGAAATAATTCTTCATTCATGTATTTATGAGATACCATCTATAGCTTGTGGGCATATCCTCGCACAGCAGGGTCTTGATTGTCTACATTTGAATTGTAGATGCGGAATGAGTGAGCCTTCCAGACATTGGATAGCTTATTGTAGTTCACTATTTTGTTGGAACTGTAAAAAAATTTAAACGACTTACAAAACATCTGTAAAATGTATTTCATGTACTCACGTATTCTCCCAATGACAACTGTAACTGACAAAGTTATGTCCTGTTTGAAGATATTTGCGATACTGACATCAGAGTACAGTGTATTATATTTGTGAGATCCACAGCGTATGAGAAATACAAATTCAAATAATGCTGGGCTTACTTGATCTTGGGTAGAAGAATTCACCGTTCAAAGTGTGTGAACAATATTTTGTTTTACAAAATTCACCATTAGTGTTTACAGTTTGTATTTCCTGGTGTCCACCGGGGCTCGTGAGGAAACAGTAGAGAAGCCGGTATAAGATATGATTGGACTCAGATGACACAGCCATAAAGCTGTGCAACAGTTGTGATGAGCGATAATTGTGACAGTAGATCTGACACTAGTGGCAGATCTCATGGTAATCTGAATGTGAACGGCACGAGGCAGCCATGCGTTAAGAACTTGTGTTTTATCTTCAGGCTACCGTGTTAGCTATCATTCAATTATGAATAAGATAAGCAAAAAGAAGACGAAAATGTATTGAGTGAAATAATATGTGGAATAAATAATATTGCTTCAAATCCATGGCCACTCGAGTAGCTTTGCCATTAAAAAGCCTTTAATGAGGGTGCAGTTACATTGAAGAAAATGTAAACAAATTCATTCTGCCTTCCTCAGGCAGGATTGTTTGTAGGATCCAGGATAGGATTATTTGGATACTGCATTGCTCATTATAGAATTATCTCTTACCTAAGTACTACCTCCTTTGGAGCCCTTAATTCACTCTACATTGAATGGAAGAATAACATCACCCAAATGGAAGAATAACTCAAACTCTCTCTATAATAGAGTAAGATCATAAATAGTTATGGTACCGAACAGGGTCTTCCACAATCTTTGTTCCCAGAACATATTATTCTGGACTTGGTTGGCTAGCTTGGGCTGGGTCCCAGCAGCACCCTAGGGGGGCTTCTGTTCCTCCACCTCATGGCTAAGAGTCTTAGATTAACATAGACGCCTCCACTTAAAAAGACTATTCTCTCAAAATGAAGTTGTTAAAAGAATATCTAGCTTATACAAAAAATGCTTTATATCAACCATTAAGCTACCGTGCACCTTGAAGCCATTAAAACACCCTTAAATGTTTTGTACTAAATTGCTCGCAGCTTTTTTTCTGTGGGGGTTTCAGTGCTAAATTGCCATGTAACCAAAACCATAGTAACCAAAATTAGAGATTTGGCTCCAAAATGGACCCCTGGAGAGATGCACTTGGACACTTGGAACACTTCCCTAGGATGTTTTTTCTCAAGTACAGCCCCAGAACCTTAAAGGGAGATAATTCAGTTTCCATCACTAAAAATGTAATGGCACCATTAAAATAAACTAAAAAACAAGCAAAAATCTGCTCTCTCCCATTTCCCATATACCTCAGTTCTTTCCTCGCCCGACCCTAACTCACATTTCCTCGATTTATGTTTATTTTTGTTCAAAATAATTGCTTTCCATCGCCAAAACCCTCTCTCCCTCTGTTAGCCCAAGCATCCATATGACAGACTTTTCTGCCATAGGTGTGCGCATGGCCATGATGAATTAGCTTAATGCCTAGCAAATATTAATCACATTGTCACCACAGCTGAGCTGGAAGCATTTTAGTTCTGCAGCCACGACGATGCCTCATTCATCAACCCAGGAGCCCTCCTATGCAACCTCGCCTGTTTGCTCTCTCCTCATCACAAGCTGTTCACAACCTGTACTTAAGTGCAAGCACACACTCACAATGTTGCCGAGAGATACAACTATGTGTGTGTGTTTGTTTGTGTATGTGTATGTGTGTAAAAGTAAGTTAGCCCCAAACTATAGGAGGATTTTTGGTTGACTCTCAGTCCAGGAAGTTCAGCAAAAGTCAGCTGTTCTTCAGATCTTTCAACCCCTACTGTTCAGCCAAAGACAGTTCCCATAACTACCTTTGAGGTCTGTTTTTTGGGACCCCCCCCTCCTTTTGACTTTGCTGTTATTTTAGGACTAGTTTTATTAGATAGGCATGCCTCTATTGTCCACAAAGTGGAAACTTGTCTCTTCGGCTTCACAGAACATGGAACATATAAACAATATGCAGTTAAAAACAACAGACAATCAGCAAAACCAGTGGGATAGGTGTGTGCATGTGATTTGTGCAATCATTTTCCATGGCTATCCACATTGATAGAGCACATCATTCATCCAATTGGAATGGCGGCCTTCAGGGTAGGCCGGAAACCCACACACGCTGACGCGCCGCGTGTCTCGTTGCCGTAACAATGATTGATCTGCCAATCAGCGCACCAATTAATCTATACCGAAAGGTTTACAGAGTAGGAGAAAGAAAAGTTCTCCCTGCTTACGATGCGAGGACGGAACCGGTAAAAAAACTCCCCCTGTATTACCAACGGTGCCGGAGAACACCGTGTAATGGATGCTCTCGTTAGGTAAGCGCTTGCGGCGCGGATGATATCTCGCGGCACATATAATTAGGAGCTTCCAAGAATGCAACCACAACAGCACTAACGGGTAACGTGGAGGTGCCGTGGAGTCTGGGTGAAGGCAGATTACCAACGGAGCTGAAGCGGTGTGAAAACCGGAGTGTTTAGACGTTGGATGTTGTTCAAATTTCTAAATGTGAACACACGCACCTTGGGCCGCCGCGCGCGCCTCAGTGTGTGTGTGAGTGGCCCTTTGTTTCCAGCCTGGCTGTGTGGTGAGCGAGCGACAGCGAGGAGAGAGAGCGAGAGAGAGAGAGAGAGAGCTCTGGAGACTCTTGAGCGAGTCCCTGTGGCGAGACCCACTGTTACAGGCTACAATTCAACCTAAGCATTTAAAAAATGTTTAAAGGGCAATTCGCTATGTTGCTTTAGCTCGCCCCTTCGCTCGGTACGGCCTCGCCGCCCACTAAATGTGAAACACAATTGTGTATTGACTGACAAATTAGTCGTGGTGTATGGAAACAGCATGAACAGACTAAAGCTATAATTGCTAATGTTTCAGACTGATTAGCATGTATAGGGTGATAGTTAGTGTAAATTACAACACTTAACTAAATTGCTCGGGGATGTGTTTGTGTTGCTTTGAACAGCCAATGCTTGCATTAAACCAATTGTATTGGTATATAAAGAGAGGTCTAGCCATGTGTGCTGAATCATTAGGGCGTTCACTATGTACGGTGGTCACCTTGTTTAACATATTGTTCTTCCTGATAGCAAATTATCATAGATATGGAAGCCTTACGAAAACTCAGTAAAACCCTTCTATTTTGAATGTCCCATATTCTCCAACAAACGTGCGCACACACAAACACACACACAAGCACACACTCAACCACACATAGATACACAGACACACAATCACACACACACATAGACACACACACACAACCCGCCACCACACACACACACACACACACACACATAGACATACACACAAGCACACACAAATAGACAGACAGACAGACGGACAGATAATCACACATACACAATATCTGAAAGGTCAAAACTTCAGGCTCTGGAGCGGTCAAACGGGACATAACCAGCCTGTCCGGGCATTGGGGTCAAGCTGATAGCTGAGAAAGAAATCTCTGTTCTTTCCCCACCTTTCCCAAATGCTCCTGGCCTCGCTGTGAGGATTAGGGAAGGAGCTAGGCGTGACCCGGGGTTGACCCCGATCCACGACCTCAAACGTGCCCGGGATCTCTTCTGTGCTGCTGGGAGGAACATCTCGTCTCAGAAGAGTTCCTCACCAGAGGGGAGCTTACAGTGCTCCACCGTCACGCCTCTCTGCACTAGATCATAACTCTCTCTGTAGTCTCTCGCTCTCCCTCTCTCTCTCTCTCTCTCACCGCCCTAGATCATAGCTCTCTCTGTAGTCTCTCTCCCTCTCCCTCTCTCTGTCTTTTTCTCTCTCTCTCCACCCTAGTTCGTAGCTCTCTCTATAGTCTCTCTCTCTCTCTCTCTCTCTTGTATCACCATGTAACATTCACTACTCCACTCTACTCCACTGCTTAACACCTTTCTCTTAGAGAGGGAGAGACACACTACAACACCTCTCTCCTTTCTCTCTCTCTCTCTCTCTCGCTCTCTCTCTCTGTCTCTCTCTCTTTAAATATATACATATGTATATATATAAAATATCCATTTTCTCTCCTTCCTCCAAGTGGGCCAGAGTCCCCCTCCGCTTCACTTCCTGCGCTCCATTGTGGGCGCGCGGTGTTGTAGAACCGGAGCCCATTCAGAAGCACTGCTGGGAGTCCTGGGCCCATTAGCCCTCCGGCGCAGTAACCTTTAGAGAGGACATCCATTATCTTTTGTCTCCCGGACACCCTCCTCCAGAGTGGGCCGTCGTGTCCGACCAGACGGGCCTCCGTAGAACCATTGCGGTGATTCATCATTCCTGAACAGCCATTTTGGAAATTCGGTGTATTCATATATTGTATATGTGAACACAGTTACCATATGTTTTATAAGCCATAGTAGGGCTGGATATCTGGGCAGGATAGTGTTTGTAGTGGACGGGCTGAACCTTGAGGGCTCAGTACCAGAACCCAGCAGAAAGGTTTCCGGGTATGAAGCCCAATGTCCGCAGTTTACCTGGAGGGCATTCTTGAGCACGGTGCCTGCTAACTTCACTCTGTTGCTTTGTGTAGAAGCATCTGCTAAATGTCTAAACGTTAAACATTTACACAAACTCAAACTTGCTTCTAAAGTGAAAAAGAAGACACATTGATTTATAAGGATTATAGTAATTGTTTCAAGGCAATGGGAGCAAACATATCATATAAACAGCTCCAATGGGATCCCTGAATAGAAAGTATCCTCTTCCTCGTCAAAGTTACAGTCTTTGTGTCATTTCAATTGCTGAAGTTATGAGAATGGAGCCAACATATCACACAATGCACCACTGTCTCTGTGCGAATACTAATTACCGTATTAGGCTAATTAGCTCCCAGCGTAGCGAGCGCCGGAATAGAAAGACACAGAGACAGCTAAAGTGGGACTCAGGGTGAGTTGGTCATTACATTACTCATATCCCACCATGTAACTGAATTGGCTGCATTCCAATTAACCAGGGCATACTGGCAGCCACACTTAGTCTTCTTTACCTGGAAGGCAAAAATAAGTAGTACGATAACCTAATTTCAAAATGAGACACAGAAGTAAGCCAGTAATGGAAGCCCCACACTTTTACATTGCTCCCTTATTCATCACTAAAGTTTGCTTTTACTTTGAAATAAGTCACACATGGAAAGTTGGATTTTCAATTTCGGACAGATTGAGTGATGCAGTGATATAGAAGGGCTATATTAGGATGTATTGGGGCCACTTTATCTGTCCTTGAAATACAGCCATAAAGCCATATTGATTTTTATTTTCTAGATCTAACACTCTCAAGGAGAGATACATGTGAATGAATGCAGTATCCTGATTCAAGGAAGGTTTAGCTCTTTGAAATTCATCTTGGCGTGAAAGCCTGGCTAGCTGGCTGTTTTTTACACCAATGACTAGCCATGTACAATGAAGGTGTATGGCTGATCTATTGCCAACCATGGTCAGGTTACTATGAAAAGGTAAAAGGTCCATTCTGTATGTTAAGCCATTGAATGAGGAGGAGCGTTCAAGGAATGCTTCACTTTTTTTATGAGAAAGCCACCAGAATGCCCAGAATTATGTCTTCTTTTTCCTCACAGTATTGATGGCCTGCAATGTCACAGCGATTATTACACTCCATTATCTAACGTAAAAAGTGAGAGTGATGGCCATTGTTTGGGAAAATTACAGCTCATTTTGTGTTGGAGTGTTTATTGGTAATTTAGGCATGACAATTTTCTGTTAATTGCTCCACCTTATTTGGTAACCACCTGGCAGTGATGCTGTGAATGGAGCCCTTTCAATTATCGTGCAAAATATATCCGTGTGGAATTAAATTGAATGTATGCAGTCAGGACAGGAATACAATGTAGTGGAGAACCCTTATTCTTTACCTTCTCTGAGCTGTTTGCGCCTGTTTGTCTCCCAACCGTCATGTGTGTTGCATGACGCCTTTGTCGTATGTGTGTATGTGGCGGCATCTAGTTTCCCTTTTAGGGATGAATTCCGTTTATTGTATTGTAATGTGTTGGTGAAGACGTAATGATGTAATGGGTATTCCCTTTAAAGGTAAACCGCTACATCATCACATGACGCCAATACCTTTGTTGTTGCTCTTGGCTGCCCAGGGACCAAGCTGCTGATGTGTGCATTTCTAAACGATGCTGATTAATTACATCCCCTCATCTCAGCATGCTAGCCCATCAACAGGCTGCCATCTGCCTAGGCAGGTATGACTGTCCCCCCCACCCCCAGACACCACAGAGTGTGGTAAACCAACATGCTCTTGCTCAGCTGGTGGTCCTGCCTGATCTTCTGCTGTATGTCTCCACAGAATGTCATCGTATTTGTCGAGTGTGGTGAGAGAGCAGCCGATAGAGATGACTTCATCCTCAATTATACTTACTAAATATATATTGAATAGCCGTAGTACGTATGTGGGTTTCTACATCACCTGCAGCAGTATGTACAGGTATGTTGGTCTCTATGTCACCATCCATAGTACATACAGGTATGTGGGTCTCTACGTCACCTGCATAGTCAATAGAGGCTGCTGCCCCAGCATACATCCACCTCTCAAATAATAACATCAGGGCGAAAGGCGGTCCACTTCGTTATTCCTGCTACGTGTTCCAGTTTAATTATGATAGACTGGTTAGGCGGTTCGGATAAACAATGTTAATTTGTACGACCCATCCTCTTGACGTTATGAAGATCACCTGATGTCACCGAATTACTGACTCTTGGCAGACTATGCTCAGAATCACCAATGCAGAACCGTGAATGCAAGTACCTGTATAGGTACCGTCGGTTTATGTACAGCGGCACAGCAATTTAATTTCTTCTTCATCGTTTAGCCCTTTGTGTCCACCCGGCATTTCTCCCACTCTTCCTCGTGACTATTGTTACCAACATTTCCGCAAACAAATGCAACCAGAGACGTAATTGGACTGTTTCCCACCGTGACTAATTTGACAGAGACTGAGAGGGAGGTGACATGGCTTCACCTTGAATTAGGAGGGGGGGGCGGTAAATCTGACTCAGAGGCTTGGTGAGCACCCAGCCCGGCGTATACGGGCACAAATAGATGTATTATAGCGGGTTGACTTTAGAGTTGCGGGTTGACGGAAACGCATTGCATCAGGTTTGCAGAGAGCCATAACATTGGCCTGTTAGTCATTTCAGATTGTGGGGGTGGGAAGGCATTAGCAAAGGTTAACATACACAACGGTACCAATCTGAAGGTACAGTATTGCATGTGACCGTAAGTAAAAAGCATGGAAACTGTGGTCTGAAGTGATGTGAACTCGCATTTCTGACGGACAGCACCTTTATCTATGTATTTATTTAATACGTTTTGCTCATTTATGTTTGCACCTTTGCGTTTATGTAAGTATGACAAAAGAAGCCCAAGCCAGATCCCTAACCGTCGAATTAGTATTCTTCTCCATGCTCATCACGACCAATTCATTACATGTTGCAATGAAAACAGCGGTCTATACTGGTCTGCTGAAAAGCAGGTGATATGCCATTTAGTGTTTTAGCGAAAAACCCCGGGTGAAATAGGGGTCACCCAAGTCAAAGCTGAATTAAACTCCTGTGTTTGAGTTTGAATAGCGTGCTGACGACGTGCTTGTTAGATGCACAGGACGATAAAGGCTCTGTTCATTACTAATACAACCTAATGAATCATTAGGTTGTACCGCAGGAGCATGCATACAAAGCTATACCTGACACAGTATTGTGCACTGAGAAACACATTGTCTTCGGGCAGGGGTGTAGTGTGTCTAACTCCCAGCCAAAATGTCTGCTTTATACTGTGCCTGTATTACCTTGAGCAAGACGCCCCTACCTACCTGCTCATTAAGATCTGATATTACAAAATAGTGCTTTATGTAAATCACTTTGGATTAAAGGGCCTTCTTAATAATATTCAAGCAGAATAGAGAACAGATTTGTGTCTACGGTATTCAAATCCAGCCTCCCTTGTCCCGTATATTGACTGCTTCTCCGCTCACCAGATGGCACTCTTGCAGATCCTAGATCTGATACAACAGCAGTAGATTGTGTCACCCGTCATCCGGTTTTATGTATAGCGTAAATACGCCACTCCTGCCCAAAAAAATGTGCGTTAACTTCTGGTGTTGTTTGGTGTAAATAAGGATAAACCTGTGAATATGGATAAACCTGCAAAATGAATGTAGGTTTATCCATGAATGTGGATAAACTACTGTGTGAATATACAGTCTATGAATGTACACTGTATATTCACACAACCCCACTGCCGTGGCGCCATGCACACCAAAATGTGGCATGCCACTAGGACGCCACCTTTTGTCCCCTATTTGATAGTGAGAAAGTTGGCTACCCTTATCCTTGAGCAAGATATATAACCTAGCCCTTCAGTTCAGTTCATATTCGAGCACAGTACATGCATTCAATGCTCTGTTTGTACACCCAAGAGAAACGTTTATGAATAGAGCCGTGAGCCCTTTCTCAAGTAAAACTGAATTAACGCGGTTTTTAACACTTGTTACCATCCGTGGTTAGCGAACACATCACAGAACATCTGGACTGGTGTTTTGACACACATTGAGGGCAACGCCGCTGGGTCCATCCCTCGCTGAGCACCTCGCTTGTTCTCTAGCAGCGCAAAGCAGCTGGCTGTGACATACTACGCTACATACAGTTAGATGTGTTTTTATGACCCGACATATTCATTTTCTTTTGGGGCGTAGGTTTGCATCTCCTCTGTCTCTCTAGTTTTTTGGGCTCATAATTTTGCCTGAAGACCATAAAAGTGTAGGGAGTGGTTTTTGGCAACGCTTGTGGATGGCAGGTGTTACCCAGCGTGGGATTGACCGTGAAATATCCGAAGGGTGTTTTTTACCAGGCGCTGAGTCAGCTGTTTGTGCTTGTTAGGGGGATACTTTCTCTTTTTTTCTCTAATCTTAATAACAATGGACTTGCATTGTTTTACCATATTTTGCAGGCTGTGGGAATGAAAATGTGTTCGACAGTGTGTGTGTGTGTGTGTGAGTGTGAGTGTGAATGTGAATGAGAGTGTGTGTGTTATTTTTATTGCTCATCATCACAATTTCTGTCTCATGGGCCTTTCATGGGCCTTCTGTTAAATCTGATTGGGCACCCCCAACCCTAAGTCCTCCAGAGGGAAATGGGCAGGCAACGGCAAGCAACATATGAAATATTCTCTCCTTCAATGCCGGTCGGAACAATTGTTGCCATGGCAGCTGAGGTTGTACGATTACAAATTATTGATTATCGTGATTTCATGAGATTTAATTGTATTCATTGTATTTACTTTTGAGTTGATGTATATATATATATGTGGAGACTTGGTTTCAACAGTGACCTTACTTGGACTTAATAACCTGCAAAGGGATTTAACTACATGACAGCACATATATAAATTCTTATGAATTGCAAGGCAGGTTATCCAATAGCTCATTACTATGAAGAAGAGGCTTTCTATATGTAAACGGAGGACACACTCTGGAAGATTAATCAATAATGTATTTTTTTTCCACCAAACATAAAAAGACGACATTGAAAAACAGACAAAGATAATATTCCTTTACTTTTCTTTTACGCTAAGAATGATACATTTTTTATTGCTTTTGCACACTGCCTCACTTTGTTTGATCTACCTGTAAAAAAAGCCACATCAAACATAGCTGGATGTTCTCAAACCTTCTGAAGGCCATTAGCGTCCAATGTGAACTTTTCCCCTTGGAGAAAACCCTTGGAAAGAAACTCATTCGTCGAGTTACATCACTTCGGTATGTTGCAGCCAGGCAACATTCATTGCCTTTTAACTTATAGAGCATTTAACACAATAGACGGTGCACTGTTGATTGACTTACTCAATACCTATTGCATAGCCATGTACCTACTGCCTTTGTTCGGGGGTTCTTCCCTGATCGACAGAGAGTGAGGTGTAGAAAAAGGCATTATCACTCGTGACAAAAGCTTCAAAGACTCGGTGAACTGTTGATCTCAGCCATTGTTCACTAGAACACTTTCTTAGCCAACTCCTCCGACACTTTTAGGATCGGAAGATACGATTTTAATAAGATACGATAAGATGATTAAGATAACAAAAGATAACATAACTTGCAGGCAATTACATAGTATAGCTTCTTCAGCTTGGCTTCCTGTACAGCTTAGCAATCATTTTCGCTGACTCTTAACATTATGTTAATATTGGCTCCATGGATGTCAGCACGGTAAATATTATATGTCCCTGAAATATAATATAATTGAGGAATAGGACATCATTAAGTCCCTTACTCGGTGAGCTCATATGAGGGACGGTAATTGCAGAGAGTAAAATTACATTTGCACACTTCCCAAATCCCAAATATCTCGATTTATTATTAGTCGTGACTGAACCTCAATTTTACAAATTTATTAAAAAAAGATGTTGAATGAAGACAACCGTCCAGAGACAGACCAATTGCATTTTGGACCGAATTGAAAAAACGGTTGATATTTATATTTCGAAAGATATAATTTCTGGTGGTTATTACTTTTGGAACCTAACTTAATGTAAGCAGCTACGCAAGACATTCTGTGAAGACCAATTAGGCTTCTCGCTTCATTTGATAACAATTATTATGTTCCTCTACCGTACTCCTAATCCTCATATGAAAACACATCAAAGGTATCGGCTCCGATTAATACAAAGGACCAACGGAGGTCGTCATTATCATAAACGAACAAAACATGAACAACCATGGAGTGGTACTAGAACTACCCAGCATGCAATTGGTAATAGTACCATGTATCAGATACCATTGAACCCACAAGGCTATGTAAAGAGCGTTCATTTTCATCCGTATTTCTATTTATACGCAATTTATCTAATTTACCTGTGAATGATGGCTCATTACTTGACAAATATTGCCTGGATGTTTTTTTGTTTTTTTCTACTTCACCGAGCTTCATTGTGGGAGACGAGTTAATGGCGTGCGGCCGGGTATGCAGTGCATGCGAGCCTCGCATCAGACTAATGTACCCACTCCAATGCACTCCTTCATCCAATTAGACTCTGTGTATGCCGTTCGTCACTGCGGCTGCAGATGACAGAAACTCTCAGAAACCCGCGGTTGATTTATGGCAGACAATATATCGCGGTTCACAGGCACTTGTTCATGACAGGGGGTGAGGGGGAGGCTTATAAAATTTGCAGTTGCTTATGGGGATGATGCAATTGTGATTCCTGCGCTCCAGGGGCGGCGGACTGACAGTCCATGTTTGTGCTTCGGTGGAGCGTGTGTACCTCCACCCCTTTAGGTGGATGCCTATCCCAGACTGCCCCACCTCCGCACACCTCACCTGATAAGCAGGGGGAAAATGGTTTAATGGTCCGTCTTTCTCTGAGTTGAGGCTGTCTTCCCGTTCTCCCTCCGTTTTCCCTCCTTATTGCCGTTTTATGAAACAATATATCACTCTTTTAAGGACGATTAGCTTTCTCTTATATATTATGTGAACGCACAGATGGATAGCCCGTTGGTTAAACAAACTGTGTATACCATGAACACGCACACACGTGCACACACACGCGCACACACACACACACACACACATCCACACACCATCACACAGACATAAATGCATGCACACACACACATACACACACAAATATATAGTGCGAAAGAAGTTGCCATCTAAAATACTATATTATACTACATTTAAACAGCTGTATTCTTTTCTATGGTAGACTTCTGTGTGTGTGTGTGTGTGTGTGTGTGTGTGTGTGTGTGTGTGTGTGTGAGAGAGAGAGTATTTATGTGTGCATATGTATTTCTGTCCTGTGTTTTTTTTTGCTTTTGTTTGTCCAAATGTGTATTTGTGTGTATATGTGAGCATGTGTGCAAGTCTCCCAAAAAATGTTGGAGGTGTGTGTGTGTGTGTGTGTGTGCTAGTCAGCTGTCAGCTCGGCTGGTCAGCCTCCAGGCTGTATGAG
>OMKX01056222.1:0-14804 GCA_900302425.1 Brosme brosme
ATTGTCCTCCTGATCAATAATCAATACGGCTTAGTCACACACACACACCCTGCCACCATACGTCTTGATCGATAGGACCTTTCTGGAAAGAGGAGAACGAGTCACATTCTTTATTTTGATATGTTCCTCATATCCGGGCTTTACTGAAACGTAGAGATATGTAAACGGTAAGGTAGAATGACCTTAATGGGTTAAGGTGTTGTTACCGAGATTTCTTAGATTATTCTATAAGACATAGTTTAAGCTTATCTATTGCATTGCTTTGAGCGTGTACATTTCAACCCAGCAGGGGGCAATGTTCATCTACCCAAGAGGAGGAGGTTGTACCGGAGCAGCCCCTGTACTTCACCACCAGAGGCACGCTGCCTTATGTAGGAGGAACTTAGGGCCCATGAAGGCACGTCTGTACGGCTCCTGAGATACGGAGCACACAGTCTTAATCTCACCGTTACATCCTGATTAGTACAATGTATTCCATTCATTATGTTAGGGCCCTACAGCCCACAGCTGCACCGCCACTATACTCCTTCTTACCTTTCAGCTTCGCTGCTCTTTCCTGTGTCTGCATCTGGCTGACAGCATTTTGCAAAAATGTAGCAAATTGATATAACATTGAAGTATACATTTAACTTCATGTCAGCACAACAAGTCCGCCATTATGGCTTAAAGGGATCCGATGAGCAAATCTGTACATTGGCCATTTCCTGTCTGCCCTCTTCAGACGAGTCGTTTAATTCCTGTCATTGTGCGTCCAGAAGGGGAGTTTTCTGGGTTAGCATTAGCTTTCCGTTAGCCGCTTCCATTGACCTGCAGAGGTACAGTAGCCTAGCTCCTGTTCATGTGAGGGGAGTCCAATTAAAATGACTTCCACCGAGTTCTAGGCGCCAGTGCATTCAAATTCTCTAAAACAATTAGAAATTTGTTTTATAAGGGGTCATTCTGTAAAGCTTCATGTTGTGTAATATTGTACCTGACAGCACTGGTGCCATTGATTTTGTAACACCATGTGGTATTACAAAAGCCACACACACACACACACACACACACACACACACGCACACACACACACACACCTTACAAAAACAACCAAGGTGATGTATCACACGGTTCGTTGCTCTGATTGGTTGTAGTTCCAGACGCATTTTGGTCTGCACCCGTTGATAACGCCCCTTGGAAACCGAAAAACAGACTAATTCAGTTCCAGACGAAGACGGATTTGCAAATTGCTCCGGTGACGTCAGAGGAAGCAGTAATTCAAATGACTGTGGTGTAACTTCGTATTTATCTCCTTTTCACAGGAGAAGATTTGAATGAAACAGCTTCTTAAAGGAGCGCCGTACATCAGCCCTAAATGATTCTCCCCGTAGGATCGTTCCTCTCCCGCTCCTGTCCATTACTTTGAAGAGGTTGAAGAAATGTTTCCTGTTCATATAAATATTGTGTATCCACATTCACATTGGGCTCAGAGAACAGAAACTATTTAAAGCTAAGCAAAGATATTATTTTATATGTATTTAAAATAGGGGGATGCCAAAAAAAAAAAAAAGCCGGTAACATTTTATTTTTTGTGATCTTCGATGCCTCAGAGACATTTCAGTTAATTCTAACAGTGAATCTCCCTCGCAGCAGTACATATTTTCTATAATTAGGAAATACTACTATAAAGCGAACCTATTAAACTGGACAGCATGGATTATCACTAGTGTGTGTGGTGTGTAGCTGTGTGTGTTGGCATTACCATCTGAAGCGCGTTCCAACTCTGAAGAGCTGAGTCAGAACAGCCTCTACCTCGTGCCTGTTGGGCCTGACAACATGCAACTACACCCAGAGTCACGACGTCTCTGCCCTGGGTTTGTTTCTTTCATTAACACTAATCAATACACAGCAATATATCTCACAGGCCTGGCATAATGCAAGTGTACTTCAGCCCTTCATTCTGCATTTCATCTCACAACTCACAACAAACACACAACACAAATTCCTAAATGTAATTGTTGTTCTTAGCATGAGAATGGCACAGGTACAACAAATAGTACAAAACTGTTGTGAGAGCAGCATGTGGTGTTGACTATTTCTATTTTAATATTTTGGTATTATATGGTATTTCCAAGATGCTCCAATCCTACATATTCCATTAAAGAGATGTGATTAAAGAAAAGAGACTGATCTTTTTACTGTCAGCTGAAATGTCATTCTTACAATAACCTGGCACTTTGTCCGTCTGTCCTTTCACCCCCCTTCGTCCCTTTCCCTCCTCCTCCTCCTCCTCCTCCTAATAAGTGATGACTAAAGTCTGTAGATAAAACAGCTCTCTCTTACATACACACACTACCACACAAGCACACATTCCATATTCAAGACTATAGCACAATAAAGCAGTGCTTGTCTTTGTCCACACTCACTCTCACACCCCCATCTGGTCCATGTTTCATCACATTTAGGTTCACTGTCTCGTGTCATGTGGCAAGAAAACATTCCTCAAAGCTTCAGCAGAAATCATGTCAGAGCAGGGGAGGGACAGCCTCCATTTTGGGTATTGAGATGATGAGGGCTGACTGTCTGCAGCAGATATGCCACGCTCAAGCTCACACAGTTTCATCTAGCATCCTAGGCGTAGCATCAGGCTCACTGTATCTTATAGCATCCTAGGCGTAGCATCAGGCTCACCGTATCTTATAGCATTCTAAGCGTAGCATCAGGCTCACCGTATCTTATAGCATTCTAAGCGTAGCATCAGGCTCACCGTATCTTATAGCATTCTAAGCATAGCATCAGGCTCACCGTATCTTATAGCATTCTAAGCGTTAGCATCAGCCTCACACATTTTCCTTTAGCTGCCTTAAATTAGCATAAGGCTCACAGTTTAACCTAGCAGCCTTAGCATGACAGGAGGCCAACACAGTTTAACCTTTCAGCCTTAGCATGACAGGAGGCTAACACAGTTTAACCTAGCAGCCTTAGCATGATAGCAGGCTAACACAGTTTAACCTAGCAGCCTTAGCATGATAGCAGGCTAACACAGTTTAACCTAGCAGCCTTAGCATGATAGCAGGCTAACACAGTTTAACCTAGCAGCCTTAGCATGATAGCAGGCTAACACAGTTTAACCTAGCAGCCTTAGCATGATAGCAGGCTAACACAGTTTAACCTAGCAGCCTTAGCATGATAGCAGGCTAACACAGTTTAACATAGCAGCCTTAGCATGATAGCAGGCTAACACAGTTTCAACTAGCAGCCTTAGCATGATAGCAGGCTAACACAGTTTAACTTAGCAGCCTTAGCATGATAGCAGACTAACACAGTTTAACCTAGCAGCCTTAGCATGATAGCAGGCTAACACAGTTTAACTTAGCAGCCTTAGCATGATAGTAGGCTAACACAGTTTCCTCCAGCAACCTGTATTTCAACGGTAGAAGGCGAAGTTGGGTGGAGCCGAGGATGGCGACTCCAAATCTGTGGCTTCAGGGAGGTCAGTGCTTTATGTTCCCCTGGATCCAACAAGCTGTTATACATTGAGCTGAGTGGAGCGTCTACTGTGGTGACTGACCAGAGGCCTTCACGCTGCTGAGAACGCTTGGACACAGCACGAGATAAGGGGGAGGGGGTGCTCCATTCAGCTGCCAATTAACTTACAGCCAGTTAAATCACTTTGGCCTGCTGTTTATTTTGCTGCATTATTCGCTCGATACGCTGACAGAGAAACCATAATTTAGGTGATGCAGCAAAGTCGTCCATAACTGGATGAGGCCGATGTGAGCTCAGCACCCTCCAAACAGGACAGTCAACTCTTAGTTGTATACAGTTACCACCCATCACTTTCAACTTATAACCAGGGCTTCATTTGTGAACAGGAGGTGCCGGCTCGAAAGTTTGCACAAAACACATCTAAACTACACCAAACACCTTGGTGCTGGAACAAGGGTGACAAGGCAAGGCTATGTGCGGCGCACCGATAGCAAATACTGTTGCATCTTCTGACATGACAATGGAGCCCAGTAAACACTGTATGCCCCCAACGATGGGAGTTAGAATTGACCATACTCGTTGTTGCAGAGAGTATCCCAAGTAGCTCTGAGGTTTTACTGTACTTAACAGTTACAACTTATCACTTTAATATCAATTCGGCTTATTTAAGAGTGCCATGTTTTCTTGGCTGAAAATAAGAATATTTTTTTCTCAAAACAACAATAATCCATTTATCAAAGTACATCCTGAAATCCTATAGCCCACTAAGGACAGTGCCACGGTGAAGAGGGGGATGTGCTTCAGGATACTGCTCAGAAACCTGTTAGTACACGCCCAGTTCCAAGGGACTGAAGGCAGAGAAACCGCGTCGGACAGGAAGAGAGATCTCCTGATTCAGTCTGGGAGTACAGATGACTGGAATCACAATGAGAGGAGGGAGAGTGTGAATGGAAACGCAGACAACGGGCTGAGGGAACCTTTTAGTTCCTCGGGACTAAGAGCTCCGGGTACTCTGGGTGGAGACGCGGCCTTCTTCTTTGGGTTTTGGTTGGAATATCGTACGCTTGATTGACGTTAAAAGGTATTTTTAAGTCTACATTTGGGACAAAATAAAGAAAGTGTGTGTGCCCTAAAAGCTCTTTCCAGAAAGGTCCCCAAATTATATTAAAAACACAGACTGGCTGAATGTGACTTTGGGAGAAAAGAGTTACAAGAACATTGAAAAAGTACAAGAACACATGTTTACAGAGAACATTGTCCTTGGTAGGATAATGCATTCTAACTGGTTATCCACAATGACTGGTTCTCACCTGGTTCTCCTCATGAGTCACTCTCATCTGCTCCTTCAAGATGGACGTCCGCGCGGCCTCCTCTTTCCTCATGATCCGCTCCTTCTTGAGCTCGGGGCTCCAGAAGCTCTTGATGCTGTTGGTGGAGGAGCCCAGCTTACTGTCCTTCAGGTCGAGCTCTCTACGCAGCAGCTCGTTCTCCCTCTGCATGTCCCTGAACTGGGCCTGCATCTCCAGCAGCTCCCCGCCACTGCTCCGCACCGCCTGCCTCAGCAGGGCGGACGGCACCCCCTGGTGGTGGTGGTGGTGGTGCAGCATGGAGAGGGAGCCCAGGTCACTGTAGGACAGGAGGTCACCATGGGGCAGCCCCACTGAAGCGATGTTGGGACTGCTGCCCATGGCGGTGACGCGGCCCCCGTACATGGCCCGGCTGGTGGCCCTCCCCAGGGTCATGGTGCCCTTAGGGTAGGTGGCAGTGGAGCCCACGCCCTCGTGGTCGCTCAGGTACATGGGCCCTGAGGTGGCGTAGGCCGCATTGAGGGACTGGATGTTCTCCATGGAGAGCGTCTTGCCCCCCGCACCACCCCCGCCCCCGCTGTTGGCCCTCCGGTGGCCCAGCCGGGGGGACCTGGGCAGGCGCGGGGACCGTGCGGGGCTGCTCTCTATATGGCCTACTGCCCTGGCGCTGCCGTACATGTCCTGGGTGTGTAAGATGAGGCCACCAGGGGGTCCTGGCCAGGGGCACGCTGGAATGAGACTGCTCCGGCTCGCTGAGGTGCATATGACTGCTTTAGTTCATTCATCAACAGGTGGGGCGCTTTGGAGTCAGACCTGGGGAAAGAGAAAACGTAAAGTTATCGTGAGAGACATTAGGGATTTACATTTCTTTACAAAAACAGACTAACCCTTTTTTAGGTTGGTTTCTTGCTCAACAATGTTCTTGATGCAGTTCACTATGAGACATATGTTCTAGCCTGCCCAGAATATGATGAAGAGGTGCATCAGCCATTGAGCTAGAGGTGGAGATCTCCCCTGCATTCATGTGGAACAATCTGGAGAGGGCAGGCTCCCTGGGGTTGGGACGGGCCTGAGTCACTAGCGAGTGGCCTGCTGTCACATTTTGTTTGGCTCAGAGTCGATGTGATCCCACTGGGAGCCCCAGCATCACTCTGGCTTCCCTCGTGCAGACCGTTCATCTATGTCCTATTAATACCCAGCCCATCAGATACTGAAAGAGATATGAGTGTTGGGTCGATACTAACAAAGTTTAGCCAGGTCAAGACAAAGTCATTGGAGACCACACTTTACTTTTGCACTTTAGAAAAACTATATTTAATTTGATTGAGATATCTGTGACTCCAAACTAAGGTGATGTTTTTTTGCCCATTGTTTTAACCGGCTTGTTTGAGTCTTTGTCATACATTTGAAAAAACAACGCTATGGATTAATTGAGAGCTGCAACACAACAACAACAACAACAACAACAAGCATGCAGTAGAGTTAGCAGTAAATGATCTAGGATTTATAATTCATAAGTAGATCCCATCCTAAAAGAATATGATCGGTTATAGAGGATGAGAAGGATGAGGAAAGGTGCATGACAGTGACCCAGATTAGGAGAAAGTTATGAGAATCTTTAGAAAGAAAGAAAAAGACAAGCAATAAATGCTGGTTAGTGAATATAGATTCCTGGGCCGGTTCTACTCCAGAGGCTGATGGTTCATTAAAATACTGACAGTCTATGGTAAAAATAGAACCTTCTGCCAAAAGTGAATTATCACTTTAGTAGGGTGGTGATTCGCTGGCTGGAAATAGGGTACATCTTTCCTTTCGGGTGACACTGGATTCTCAGTCACCAGTTGCCATGGTGAGCATTGGTGACTCTGGGCCAACCAAGATAAAAGCACATGGACAGTTTTATATAAGATTGGCAGAAACAACCTAGAGGCCAAAATCTGTCCAATTCCAACACAAAAAAAAACGATAGACAAGGCGATGCGGATGCGGATGCTCTTGCCTTTAGAACCAAGTTGGCCACAAGATTGCCACTAACCTTTTTGTGTTTATTTATAGAAACAGATGCATTATTTACAGATTTCCTACAGATTTTGAGCCTGTAGATTGATGAAGAGACGATAAGACAAACATCTACACGTACATCCTCACACAACTCAGAGCATGCAATCTTATCACTTTTGGCTGAGTATTGTTTTGTTGTTTTAAGCTAATACTCAGTGGTGTAGTATACACAGGTGAATTCCTTATATCCACTGTGAAAGCTCCAGGATTTAGTATTGTTTTGTTGTTTTAAGGTAAGGCTCAGTGGTGTAGTATACACAGGTATGTTCCTTATCCACTGTGAACGCTCCAGGATTTCCATAAACCCACAACAAATGCCCAAGGATGTGTAACAATCAGTGGTGTAAAGTAACAAATACGTATAAGTACTTGACACTACTGCAGTTTTTTGATTATCGGTACATTACTTGGGTTACTGTCGACTTTCACTTTTACTTCACTACATAAAATCGAATCATACTTTTGCTCCACTGCGGTACATTTGCAGTGGACTCATCGATGCCCGTGCTCATGGGTTATCCTCACAGACTACTTTTAGCATCTTGCGTATGCGAGCGAATAACTGCTGATCTCACTGACAAGTCAAGGCACATCAAGCCTGTACATCACAAATCGGATTTGAACCACATGTCCGTACATTATGTACATTTAAACCCAGATAAATACTTTTGATACTTAAGTACATTTTATTTCAGCTCCTTTATGGTGGGATTTTCTTACGTATGGCTTTAACTTGTAACAATTTAAGATATCAGTACTTTTAAGTATGACTTTCTAATACTTTATAAATTACTGATAACAATATAGATCTGTGACAGAACTTGTTTTCGCAAACAAAAGTGTGTGTGTGGCGAGTGTGTGGTGGAGCGAGTGGGAGCGAGTGAGCGACCAGAGAGTGAAGGAGAATGAGATCGGAGCAGCGGAAAAGGCTAGCAGTGACGTTGTCAATATGTAGGCTATCAGTAACAAGGCTCCCTATTTGGACTGGCAGTTCTCAGCAGACTGGCAAATGTAAGAGTAGATCTTGGTTCAAACCTATGTTGGGCAGCCCTGGTGTGGAGCCTAGCCTACAGACCAGACTAATTGTAAACATGGTTGTGGCGTGGGTCACATGCACAGCTCCAAGTCAATCATTTCATTTCGCAGTCACTAGTCTTGCAAAACATAGCATGGATCAGTGTTTTTCAACCTGTGGCACATCAGAAACTGCAGGTGGTACCTGGGATTTTATTCCTGAAATAGACAATTTATAATTATATAAAACATTATAAAGATAATTGAAAATAAATATATGTATCATATTCTTCACTAAATAGTATTATGGCTTGTTATTATATAAACAAAAGTGTCAATTTGTGCATTCCATCATATGTTTTCCATTGCAATGTTGTCTGTGTTGTAATGGTTTGTAATGTTGTCACATAGATGCTAAGGCCAAATAAATGGCTCTGCCAAATAGATGTGATGCCACATAGAAGCATGCGTCACATAGATGCTAAGTTAACACCACATACATGACACACATAGATGCTAACGCCATAGAAATGCTAACGCCACATACATGACACACATAGATGCTAACGCCATAGAAATGCTAACGCCACATATGACACACATAGATGCTAACACCATAGAAATGCTAACGCCACATACATGACACACATAGATGCTAACACCATAGAAATGCTAACGCCACATACATGACACACATAGATGCTAAGACGGCCAGCTAACCCCACTTGGACACTGTCACACTCCACCCGTTTTACACAATCTTCAGTTGGGGTTGTGGTTGTTTTGGAGGGTTGATGGTTGGCAAGTTGATGAATGTTTTTTTTCCCTTAATTAAGAAGATTATTGCATTAGGATTTATGTGAATTTGCATCTGTGGTTTATGGCAGCCACTGTTTAGAAGTTTATGAAATGAGAGAGAGAGAGAGAGAGAGAGAGAGAGAGAGAGAGAATAGCGTGGACAAAAACAAAGTCCACAAAGTATCCTGTAAAAGTTTAAAAGTGCCCCAATATCGACATTGGTCCAAGGAACAATTGTGTGGTCAATGCATATCACAATGTTAATGTTAAAAATAGCTTCTATATTAATTCCTGCTAATACGCCACCTTGGCTGTTCTGTGACCTCTGTTCCATTTTAATTAAAGACTAAGGTGCACTCACATGTGTGACCGAGGAAACCTCAGCAGCCCATTGTTAGATAACCTGAGTTCAGAGACAAGTGGTGCGGAAACACAGAGTATATACAGATGCTCTGGAACCAGGCTTTGGCCCGTGGCTCTGGTGGCCTACTGAGCAGGCCTGCTAGAGGGCTCACGGCTGGGTTGTGTTTCTGAAAGGCAAACTGTGCCATTTACACATGTGGCCTACTTCATGTTGGACTTGGACATAAACTGACATTCAATAAAAACAACAATATGAGAGAAAATGGCCATGGATGAAGCATTTTATCTTTTAAACAGAAACAACTCCCATAGTGGTTGTGAAAGCTTAGCTTGTACAATAGATGAGATACTAATAGATTTGAACTAGTCTTCACGGCTTTTAACAACTGCCAACATATATGTGACAGTGCAGGCAGTTGTTGACTAGATTAAAAGTCTATTCATCTATATTTTAGGGGAAGAACATTCTAATTTCTAAAATGCTCGAGGCTACCAAAGAATGCTAAATAAATATTCAGCTACACAACCAAAAAACCTTGGGAGTATTTCTATATTCATATTTGCATTATCTTCAGACTAATTAAAACCAATAAAACCGTTATTATTCTTTATAAGGTTATTTTAGAGGATGGACCTCCCACCGGGTTAAGGGATTGGTCAATTGAAGAAGGCCAAGGTAAGGCCACTTATGGAGTCGAATGTAGTCTTTATCAAGAGAGCACTTGTAGCCTCATTTTACGCACTAGGAAGCAAAGTAAATCAATTTCCAGGTTCCTAATCAGGTTCCAAAACGGCTTCTTCTAGTAACCCACCCATTAATTATTAATTATTATACTGTCACAGAGGATGAGACATATGCGACAGACACTTCCTTTCCAATTAAAGTCAGACGTCTATCATAGCAAATTTCGGAAATATTAGGATATATGTCAAACTGTCTTCAACAGTACACATTTACAACTTAAACTTACATAACAAACATTAACAAATAAAAATTGTAAAGGCCTCCGTTGATGTGGTCTACCTCACCGGGCTGCTCGTCGAGTGGGTGAGCAGACCAATTACATCTCAACATGGGAACGATTCACGAGGATCACTTTCTTCCTTGAAAGCAATTAGCATTACACAATGTCGCTTTTAAACCAAATCCTGAGCGTTGAACGCTATCCATCCAGGCAAGTCAACGACCACTGAATGTCAATTATTTTTACTCACAGATGCTTCCCAAACCTCCAGGCAATGGACGAAATCCTCATTAAATACGGAGACATACAATTTGTATTATTGGATGATGAACATTCAGTCATTATTTGGACAAATATCCAGCAATTGTACCTTTCATCGATGATAAATCTTCCCCATCGCTTCGCGAGACGACATCGTCTTGCCTCCATTCACACCATCTCCATCCTGCGCTGTCATTGGCTGGAAGCGGACACGCGCAGCCCTCCTCTACAGGGAGCAGCATCACTACCGCGAGTGGCAGCTCGCGAGCAGGAGGGGATGGGCGGATGTGATGCGAGAGTCTCTCCTACACAGATTGTGAACATCCGCTCGGAAACACTAACTATTCAAACTGGTCTTTATAGCAATTTACAAGTCGCTCCACTACACAGCTGGAAAACAGTGACGCGTCTATCTTTCACTTACTCTCCAGGTGAACGGATGGAAGACGTCCAAACCATTGGCAATACAATGCCCCACAAACTGGACCATTTTTATCATTATACAAACAGGCCTAATTACAATAATTAGGCCTACCATTACAATAGACTCCACCTAATCTTTGGAGTCACTATCTTTTACTGTCACTAACCGTAACCCTTTTTTTGTTCGTTTTGCTTTTAGACACAATTGAGTTCTGGACCTAATTATGTGAAACATTTACAGTAATTAAATGGTACGCCGCATATTGGAAGTGTACGCCTAGTCAGCTATCATTTCACCATTTAAAGCCAACTGTGAAATCCCAATCTCTTAAAGTAGCACACCAACTATAATCCAATTATGTAATACTACTGATTATCGATTAGAATAATGATTTACCTTGAAAATGATTCACCTCTCAAGATGGAGTTGTTGGATATTGGTCTGGTACTGTCCTCCATTCTGAGAGATGAGGAGTGGGATGCGACCACTGACTCCATGAGACAGCAGTGGTCAGGACTGGGGAGTCTTCGGATTGTTTCATTGTCTAGAGTTGTGTATTGATTAGTCTGAAGTGAAGTCTAACAAAGTAAATAAAGAGTCTGTTGGACAACTTGGAGTGATAGATAATAATAATCAATAAGTGATAGAGAATAAAGATGAAGAGTTTAGAGAATAAAGACAAAGAGATTCAAGATAAAGAATGGGTAGAGATAAAGATAAAAAAGTGATCGAAAATAAAGATAAAGATGTTAAAAAATAAGGAGTGATAGAGAATAAAGAAAAAGCAGCGATAGAGAATATAGATATAACTGATTGAGAAAAAGATAAATAGAGAATAAAGATAAGGGGGTGATTAAAGACAAAGGTAAGGTGTCATACACGTACCTAGTGGAATAGCGTTTCAGTTGGGGCCAGGGTAGGCTACTTTCTAATGCACCTATTTGTTATGTTAGGGCTTCGTAGGTTTTAACAAGGACCTCCGTCTTTATTGTCAAGTCAACCCCACAGAGTGCCTCTCGTCCTGCACCACTACTCCACTCGCTGGACCAATAGCGCCCTCTAGCGGCAGGACAACTGGCCAAACGATAGCTCTATGGAGTTCTGCTGCCCATGAGAGTGTGAATATCTGTTGAATATCCAATATCTTTTCAACTAAAGAAAATCGACGTTCAAACTGCATAAGCTGCTCTTGAGATGTGTGTTTTGTTTGTCCGCACCACCACAGCATGTACACAATGTGTTTTACTTTAGGTTCTGTCGTCGGGGAGTTCCTGGCGTTCAGTCATTATTGTAAAATTTGGCCAGTCACTAAACGTTGGCGAACGAACCTATGTTATAAAGAACAACAATACCTGAATGCGCAACGGCGAAGGCTTTTGACTATTTCATGATAAATCCTTTAATAGTAGTTATTGTGAATACAATCCACTCACTACTCAGTTTTTCAAAAGTTTTGAACACAATCCACATGGGACAAACAACATCGGATACAAACAGGTATTTATTTGTTAAATACACATATTAAAACATTTTGACCTCCGACACTTCTCTTAAGTAGAGGGTTAAAACTACCACACGATCAGATGTTGACCCTCATAATATAATTGGCAAATAAACAACTAAAACAGTGCAAAGTATCCTTTACAAACAAACAGAACATATCAGCTTGCCCTGTTTAGAACCTCTACTGTCCTGTTTCCTACTAGGAGCTGCTGCTGAGACCACTAGAAGAAGTCTAGGTTCATCTGAACAGCAGCAGCATCAAACAAATCCCTTACGCACACACATACACACACACACACACGTACTGTCTGCATGGCTGCCCTGGGACTGGACTGGTAATGTGCGATGCTTTGGGTTTGTTTAGAGCTGGGTCTGCAGTAAAGACATGACAGGAGGGGTAGGGATCTCACACTGCCCACGATACACTGAACAATGGTACTCTGTGGTAGAGTCAAATATATTAAATTACCTGTCGTCATTTCTACATTGTAATATTATGATTAAATGAGAACTACAATTTGAACATTAATGAATATATGTGGTTGTCATGATGATTCTGGAGAACAGGAGGCTCTCGCATGACCATGTTCTTTTACAGTATACATTTATTAACCATTTAGAGAAAGTACATAGGTTTTGGTGTGGTTACTTTAGTATATTTCAGAATCACAGATGGTTCAATAAATGGTAAAGGGTAGTGGTAAACACACACACAGTCACCGCTTTTGTGATGGGCTCAGTTTGCTGATATGAAGAGCGGTGCTCAATCGAGTTTCACTCATCACGTCTTCTCTTGTGTTATGCAACAGCAGGACATTCTGCAGGGGCGTATGCGGGATGCAGTAATCCATTGTACTCCAGATGGCCCGGGTGTACAAATAACTGATGAAAAGCTGCTTCAGGCGACGAAAATGACTCAGAGGAAGAAAGTAACAAAGTTGCACAAATACAATGTTTCTCTTTGTACCTAATTTGTGTGATTATTCTGAGTCTGTTTAACAATGTCCTTAATACTCACTGATAGTGTATCTCAGATGTATCTCAGGAGCATTAACTAAAACACTAAACACTAAAACACTCAAATAAAATAGAGTCAATTCATGATGGCATTTATAACACTCTTTTAAAATGACGTTTAAATAATCCCTTTCTTCATTGTTTTCCTTATTCATTTCCATATTGCTTTCCCTTTACGCAATTTATTTTGCACGCTGCACTAAAGCCCTTTTATTTACAGCTCAAGCACCAACTGTGCCTCAGCAGAAGTAGAAGCAGAAAATCAACAGAGATGTCCTAGGAGCACTCAGGATGTTCCATAGTTAGAGATATCTGTAATTCAGTTTGGACTTATCAGATATCAGCAGTGATGTTACTGGAAACGACTCGACTCGGCATACTATGGAGAACGAATTTTGGCACAGAAAGAATTAATAAATGTCTACTAATTGACCCATTTAAAGACTGTTTTAGTAAATAACGCATTAAGATGATAAGCACTTTCTATTTCTTGGCATTCTCTAAAAATCTCATCTACAACAGCAAACGTCATTGCTTCTGCTAACACTTCAAATGCTTTCGCTCTGGCATGTGTATCGGGCGCCCCACCCGGTCAGACAGATCTCTAGCAGACCCGGCCCGGGTCCGGCCAATCACAACTGTTGATCTAATATGGGGCGGGTTTAATTGGAGGGCTGTACAGAGGTGCGCCTTATGGGGTCGCCGTTGAGGCCGTTTCATAAACAACACAGCTGGCTGATGTGTCACATGTTTGGTGGTTCAGTCTGATTGGCTGTGGGTCTCGGGGCGTTGTGGTCTGCACCTGTTGATAACGCCCCTTTCCAGATTAATACGCATTTAATAAAGGTTCTGGCGATGTCATGCTGTGTCTGTGCATGTTGAGATAGAAATATCATTCATGGACTACTTCCTTCCAAGCCTGTACCAGATGAGGGCAGCCAAGCACTTCAGTTTGACCATCAACTTTACAAAGATATTCACCTGAAGGTTGAAAAGCTGGATTGTGGTTTAAAAGTTCATTCATCAAGCCCTCCACATCATTAAGCAGATAACCATTATTCAGCTCCCTTCACCTGTGACTTCAAAGGGGAGCCAACAGAATGAGCATCCGCTACCATGTATGATAGGATGGTGCTATAGTAGGAAGGTATTAATAGTAAAATAAAAGTTTTTCTATTAATACGTCTTTTAGGTGAACCCACTGTTCAGCTGGAATTCACATTTATTTATTTGAGATTTAAATAAATGCGTTTTGGGTTAAGAGTTTTAGGAAGGAGTGTGTGTGTTATCCCCATGGTTATGTAAGGTAGTGGTCCTAGATTGGCCAATGGGGGTCGCTATTGCGCTCTCTTTTCCCCCGAGCGTTAAAATATCAGCGTTGTTTGTTCCTTATAGGACGCGGTACTTTTGTTTCATTCCATGTGGGACGTCATTAGGTCTTCAATGAGTATCTGTGGATACCTATTGTAATTGTGGGGTCTGGGTATTATGATTATTATTCAGTATTATGGTTATTATTGGTAACGCCTATAGCTCAGCCCCTGATTGCACAAAGGTTTTCACTTTTTCCAAAAAGTTTGGTGCCAATTCTCCTATAGGGGGCGCTATAATTCTCGGGCAAGTTTA
>OMKX01056223.1:0-12500 GCA_900302425.1 Brosme brosme
CCTAGTGACTCACATTCATGCTAGTACGATTTGCATGAATGAGAACTGAGGCTGAATGAACTGCTCTAAAACAAAAGATGATGTAATAGGTCAAAAGAGAAGAGGATACCGGTCTATCAATGGTATTCCTACAGCAACAGCAACAAACATTTACATACCTGAATCTAAGATTTCGAATTTGGATGTCTAAAACTCCTCTCTACACACCAGTGACAATTTTACATGCAGACTATATAAGTAGAGGATAGAGATGCAAGTATGATATTTTGGTTATCCTGAAGGATGGCTTATATAAAGTGTGTTCATATCATCTAAGACATGACAGTCATGACATCACAGCAAGACACTTCTGGACAGAGAACAGCATGTCAGCTTTTCATCTTTTTATAACATTACAAAACCAATACCATATGGAGTTAATAATTGTCCGACAAGTCCAGAGTTTTGAGATAAATAACAATATCTCTTCAAAAAATAGATAAATGTTTGTTTCTAAAACACCACTGTTGCAGTCTGGAAACAGTCCACTTTTCATTGTTAAAACCGCCATTTCTGTATCTACCAAATTAAAGCACATTGACAAACTGTGGTTTACACAGAATGAAGCGAATTAAGCTTTAGCTTGTCTTTCTACGCTATAACCGTTACCGAAAAGCTATGTTACATTTACTTGATTTGCTTCCAACGTTACGGCCTGCATGTTGTCTACACTCGGCCCATCTTAACACAACAAAGTAGCATTGGCGTCTGTTGTTGCAATACTTCCTACAGCCATGGCGACAGAGTCAAGACTAATTGCTCGCTCAAAGTTGAACAATGGCCGTATTGCCAGGCCTTATCGCCGAAGCCTTCCTGTAGACAGTCTGGTTAGTTTCAGCAGGTGCTGAATCCTCTCCAACCTGCCCTTTTTCAGTCAGTTTTATCAGAGCCTGTTGGTCTGCTTCAGAAGTGGTAATACTCAAAGCATAACAGTTTCAATGAGCTGATAAGTGACGAGACCCTGCTTTGGAATTTACCTAAAGGTCAAATTTTACACTCGGCTGATAAGTCACTCAAGTCTAGACTAGTACCCAATCACCAACCCCACTGGACTTAACCCTGGGGAGAAGGTAGAGATAGAGCATCAGCCAGACAGTATAGGCTGTTGTACCAGACGTACATCTAACCAAGGATGTTGGACCAACATGGGAAATGTTCAAACCTAAACACCAGTGTTATCCGATAGTGACTAGTCCAATTACGCAACTGGTTCCAACTGTGCTACCCGTTGCATTATATTTATGGCGAGGGTGTCAGATTATGCGTAATCGATTAGTTGGGCGAATTATCGATCGCTGAGAGCCGAGCTGTCAAAAATTGAAAACGAGTACCCATGATGTCTACATTTTGAATGCTCGCTAAACTTAAACTACAACATAATCTTTAGTCAAGATAACCCTAACAATCGTAGGAAGGTCTCTTGTAGTTTTAGGTGGTGGTACATTGCACTGGTTTTTAAAACTGATGAGAAGACAACCGAGGAGAGGCTGAGAGGATAGCTGCAGCTGTCCCATGACATATCTAGATATTGTCATTAGGCGTACATGGCGTTTCAGTCTCAATGTCGGTTTGATCATTGCAGACATCCGCTTCAACAAGCTAGTGGTCAAAATAGCCTGCATTTGGCACGAGCAACCGTAACAGCTACCAATTTCAATAAATACATTTAGCAGGGGAGTATGGGGTTGTGATGCTTACCTTTGCCATTCTGCCAGGCTGTGTACCAGGACAGGCTGAGAAACGACGTGAAAAAAATAATCGCAGTGGCAACCGTTCCATTTCTGAGCCTCATCTCATTTCAGCGATTCCCTCCACGACACACGGGGACCCCGGGCTGCCGTGCCTCTCTCACCGCCTTCAGGACGTCAAGCCAGGCGTCAGTGAATGCATATGGTGGCCACAAAATGCCCCTGGGTGTAACGGCGAGCAACAGTGAAGTGATGAATATGAAGGACTCCGGATATGTCCCGGTTTGCTTTAGTCTTGTGTTGTTGTAGTAGTCGTGGCCGGGGGTCTCTGCCGTAAAATTAGGAGGGTTGTTGCCTAGCTGCTCCTGCGCCTTTCTAGATCAGTCACGAGGCATTGGCAGTCAAGACTCCGATGCTTTTTACAGGCTTCCGTGACGCGCGCGACTCACATGGCCAGGAAAGAGCAGGAGGAAAGACACAGCTAGACGTCAAACATGACAGTTTAGAAAGACCTCCTACTAAACATCCAGGAAAGAAACCATCATTAGCCAACAGGTTTGACAGTTGCTTGGTTTTGACGTCGGTTGGCTCACACGGTCGAGTGAGACTGTCTCTAGAACGTATCCAGCTTTAAAAGAAAAGAGCATGTAAGTTGAAAGATAATCGTTAAATATCAGCCGACAAAACAAATGTTTCACGCGATAAAAAAGGTGTCTCGTCTCCAAACAATAACCATTTGCTAGCGTTTATAAGTTTACGCTAAGTATCGTTATGCATAGCTTGAACGCTAGTCACTGCAGCATATCAATGTGTTCCTTACCAAAATAAAGGAGCAACTTGGCGGAAGTGTTCGTTGCTCGGCGTTATGGATTGTATTCGATTTACGAATTATCTTATTAAAAATAAGATATAATAGCAAGAAACCCGAAATCAATTGAGCGTTTTATTGTAAAAGCGTCTGCCCTGTCCAGATGTAGCGTCACAAGTCAAACATCGCTGTCATTGGTCTTTGGGTGGGTGCGTTAGATTTAATTCCCTTCCCAGGGAGCGTAACGATAGCAGTTGAAGCAGGAGGCACCTTCATTCTTAACTCCACCTCCCGGTTGACACACAAAACTTACTCATTTTTGGAAATACGTTGAATCCATACAATCAACGATTCCCATGCTGCAGTGCAGTGTTAGCATTTGTTGACTGAGTGGAATCCTTTAACACAATCGTTGAATTTCTATCGCAATACGGACAGACTATTGCAAATCAGACGCTAGTAGACATGTATATTTTCCGCAATGGGTAAAATGTTTGTTTCTAGCGCCATCCTGCGTTGGCACTGTGAAATCAGCAATCACGTCCAATGACGTTGTCAGATATCCTCGTGTCTTGAGATGGGATCCTTATTTGAAAATTTGTGTTAACAATTCAACTTTTAATTTGCTGCATTTGATCATCAGCTAAGTCATACGTGTCAGATTGCATTATCCCAATCACGTGGACTTGGGCTTCGTTGGGTGCTAGGCTTTGTTTGGCACTGATAAAGCAACTCAACTTTCAATGTTATCTACAAAACAGCATGAACTTTGGCTCGTTTTAATTAAAATAAAGGTTACAGCTGCAGAACAGTCACATAACATGCACTTATTTGAGAATCCATTTTGCACATAGTATGAGATCGGCCCATTTACTCCCGTTGAGAATTACAGGAATACAAGGCTATTCCCACTTTTTACAGACATAAGGCAAACAGAAACCCTGGAGGACACAAACATTACATTTTTGTAGACACCATTTACATGTACAAACATGTGTCTCAAACAAAGCAATTGTGTCTGTCATCGACGTGCACGCTGTCTCTATTTAAAAAGGTGCTGCATTGTTACTTTAAGCTGAATCACAGTAAGTATCAAACCAAAAAGTAAAGTCATTAAAAACAATCTCAATACAATCACATTTGCATTGTGTGTCCCCAAACATTCAATCAATTGAGAAAAAATCTGTAGGCTTGAAGAAAATAACTCATTTGCAACATCCTGATATGCATTCAAAATTATCAAACATATTCTTATTCCAGATATAGGATTTTCTTTTGTTATTGCCATGCTTTTTTTAATGCTGCAATGTCACATTTAGGAATATGACGAAAGGTCAATGCTGAAAACATTCCTTCTAGCTCCAAAGTGATTTGATTTAATTTGATGAAAGTGGCATGGAGATATAAAAATATTAATGAAATAAAATCATTGGTTAGACCACTCGAAAGGCCTTCTAAAAAGCAGGCAGCATCACAGCTGCGTTTGGTAACTATTGTCAGTAACTCTTGTCAGAACTGAATCTCCAATACAGTTTATTTAAAAAGAAAGTAATTCCAGTAAATGACTATCCCGTAATTTAGCTTTTGTATCTGTGCCTCCACTTGCATTCATGCATTGTGTGGGGCAGTTTTTCTTAGAAAAGGTGTAGCTCTGAAGTAATCTTCGACTGGTATGTGTGACACTCCTCCGAACCAATTCTGTAGCCAGATCTGGACCAACTCGAGCTTCATGAAGAACCAATTATGTCCGATTGGCCATTTTCCCATTATAGGATGTCTGGAATAAGAAGAAGATGAGACATAAATAGAAATGTATGGGCTCAGTTTGGCCTAATTGCACAAATGCACATATATTTAGTGCACCAATTATATATCATTATAAAGTCACCTTGAAAACATTGCTTCCTTTGCAAACTCCAGTTCCTCTGGGCCCACATCCAACATCTTGCCCGTTAACGTGAGTCGAGCACATCTTGGATCTTCAGGATCATATATCATTTTCCTAGAAAAATAATTACATTTGTCCAATGTCATAAACAATGTGGAGTGTCTAATGACCCTATGGAGTATTTCATAACATTTTCAGTCAAATACAATAACAGTTGGAGCATAGCAAACCTGCAGTATTCTCCCTCAGCCTCAGAGAGGGTCAACGATGCATTGGGATTGCTTCTGAGGTCTGCCACAGAGTTATCCATTGCAGTGACATAGAAATAGATCACTCCAGTACTGTTGTCCAATGGTCCATCGCTCACAGAGAAGATGTTACCAAATGGTGAACCCTTAATCTGCATTGAGGTGAGGACATCAAAGCAATATACATCAAAACATATACAGCCCATTACAAATCCCAGGACCGATTTGTGATGTAACCAATGGATTTAACAAGTTAAGCAAATAATGAAGGCTTATGATGAAAACTAAATTCTAAACTTCTGTGGAATCGTTGTTGAGTATGACTCGGAGAGTGGTAAATGTTCAACACGTGGTTTATTCAGAGACACAAGGTAAACGAGCTTGCACTCTGTCTGGAGGTGGTTCATGAAGCATCTCTCGAACAAAGGTAAGAATTCAGTTTATATTGGAAATGGGCGGAATGGTAAATAAGCCACGCCTACAGGTTCTAATTTACCTAATTTATCTAATTTAGGTAAACCTTCGGTCTGTCTTGGCTTGGGCGGAAATGGTAAAGAGGCCATGCTTGTAGTGTCTGACTTATCTCAAACCCATAAAACTTTATATGGTGTTGTGTTGACCAATCTGTGTGTAGAAGAAGCTATTCAGGACTGGTGTTAGCGCCACAAATGTGTGGTGCAATGGGGGTATTGATGTTAGCTTGTAAAGCATATTAATTCATTTACATCACTTTATGGACATGCTGAACACTTGTTTGTATTTTTTCAGACTCAGAAATAAACACATACAAGTTCCCTATGGCATAGGGCTACGGGGTACAGATAGTAACATCCACACCAAGTGTTATGTAAAAGAATTAGAAATAAAGGATTGCCTGAATCAAATTAATAACACGTTATACCCAAAAAGCGTAAGAGTTGTAATACCTTTTCTTGAGTTGAGATGGTAGAAAGATGTCCCCAGTCACTGTAATGAGCTATGAATCTGGCCGTTCTTGCCGTCTCTTCATGCGGCGGAGGTTCAACATTACCCGGCTCTTTGACTTCTCCAACACGGTAAGAAAATACATGCGACGAAACCGTAGCCACATTCTCGTTTTCAGATTTGATTCGTTCTCCGGGGCTTTCACCGCCGTCCACTAGCCCCTGAAGCGGATAGGCCTCTTTCCATAACACAACATTGTCTCTCAATAAAGAAGGGGAAACCTCTTCGGATAAAGCATCTAATTCTTCTTCCACTACAACGTCTTTGGGAGACACCGCCCATGAAACAGAGTTTCTGAGGGTATAGGTTTGACAGAAACAAAGGCTACTGACAAATATCGCCAGAGAAAGGTAGCGGTGCCCCATTTAGAGACCCTTCGTTTGCCAACAGATATATGCCTATAAATACCCCAACAACTTATTATAGATCCATGCTACTAATAGACACGTGTACTTACCGATACTTATCATAGACTTAGAAAATATTAAATGCTAAAATGTATCAAAATAGGAAATACAGGGTATGCCTACCAAGAAGTAAGACGACCGTAGTCACCGACCAGACCAAAATAGTAAAGAACCAAAACAACATATATTGCTGCCACCTAACGAAATTCCAAGGAATTGTCATTTTGGAATATGAGGCCGATGTGATATTTTTGCAGTCTTTTTTCTCTTGTTGGCACAGGTTTATTCTGTGATTAAATGTCCTTAATAACTACCTAGTAGGTCTAGAGTATCTGCATATTCACAAGGCAACAAATGTAGACTAGCAAAGGGTCTTGGAAAATGTATCCTAATAATATCACAAATGGTACAACCTTCTTTACTTTACTACTAGAAGGCCTTTGTATAAGTGAGCATTTGTATTTCCCCTATAGTCAAGTGGTCTGGTACTGAGGCAGGCCATGGCAATTTCCTAACTATCGTATTGTGTAGATTCCTCTAGTTGTCCTGCATTCTTGCAGATATTCACCTCCCCCATGCATTGCAAATAACTTGTTCTCTCCCATCGTAACAGTCTCCAAGACGGTCACTCCCCTCACCTTTGTTTTGTCAATATCAGACCTAAAAACCTTTGTTGTCACTGCCCAAGATATGAGCGTTTCTCTATAAGAATCATGTACACCAATAATTGACTCATTGAAGCTGCTTGGTATATGCTGCCTATGTAATGCTGCCGTTAAATCGATTACTCAAGAAGTTTTCCACAATAAATAGTTTTTCATCAAAAATAGATCCACAGCAAAATCCAATTTTTCACATATATACAAAAAAGATATATCCATATGTAGGTCTGTACAAAAAGCTCTGCCAAAAACAACTCAACCAATAACATTTTTTATTTTGAAAATGTTCTACAATTCATTGCTAATCAACCACAACATGTGTTGAAATATTTCTATAATGTGTATAATGATCTATTGTGCTAAAAAGTAATTTGTACACCCTCAGATTCATAGGCTAGGTATGAACGTTTCTTGGTTAGTCCATTGTTTTATCACTCCATGCCATTGACTTTCTTTTGGCTAGTTCCATCCAAGATGGCTGACTTCTGACAGATGCAGACTGGAGTGGAGATGATGGTGTAGCAGAGGAAGATGGTGATGACGAGGTCTGAATTCGTTGTCTAGCCTTTTTCTCTTCATTGTCAGCAAGCCTGCCTGGTACCATGGTTGGGCTTGACTCTTAAATATAATGTCAATTTGTAGTACGTGAAATTTATCAGCATACATTTTATATGATAGAATCATGTTTACTGTGCATTATCTACAGACCTGGAAGTTGTCCTCCTGTGCTCCTCTCAGAGGTTGTGTCCTTGTTTATAAGTATGTTGTAGAGGGAATCTACCGGTGATTCAGTGTTTGTCTGTGTTATACTTTGATCCACCTGAGAAAAAGAGTAGGAATTACATCTTTTCTTTTTCACAGCCATTTGAGCTTATCTGTTAAATGTGTATTCGACACTTTTCAAAATACCTTGAAACCATGTGTGGTACCTCCCTCTGTGCGGCCCTCCAGGAAGGCAGCCCTCTCCCCAACAGAGGTCTGCCAAACTGTCCTCCTCCCTGACTGGGAAGCTCCTTCTTCAGCTGCTCCTCCTTGGGTTGCTAAGGCTGGAACTTTGGCTGGAGATGGAGCATTGTTTGAGGTGGTTGGGGCAGAGGTCATTGGTGTGAATTGGTTGCTATTCTGGAGACCACCACCAAAAGAACAAGGAGTGCTGCCTAGAGCAGATTGAGCCATGCTCTCCATTTGTGTGGAAGGCCGTAAAGAGGGGGCTGCAAACATAGGAGACACAGCATTTGTGTTGGACGGTATGATTTGCTGAGCTATGTTGGTTTGAAATGGCATGCTATTGGCTTGCTTTAAAATCTCTGAAGTATTTTGCATATGTGTGGTTTTAGAGGCATTTAGTGGGATATTCTGTTCCACTGTAGTTGACACTTGAGAATGCTGGGCAGTCTGTGCTGAGCTCACGGCTTTGATTACTGGTGGTTTCATTGCCTTGGTTAATGGTTGACTTGTGGCCTGTATCTGTGGCATATCATGTTGCTGTCCTACACCTTGTGTTTGTGATGCAAGTTGGGCCTGCGATTGAATTCCCTTATTTGCCTGAAATTGTAAGCTATTCTGGCCCTGATTTGTTGGCTGTGCTGGCGTCTGCTGCCGGGCATTGCTTTGCATGCCTGTGAAATCTCTGGGCATTTTACTGGTGAAGAGCTGTTGGAGGCTTCTTGTCTTCTCCATGGCCATGCTCATCCAAGACAGATCTGCTGGGGCAGACTGTGGGGCTGACTGTGAGGCAGTTTGACCCTGCCGAGTATCGTCTGTCGTTTCTACATCCTTGGTGTTTAAAGAGATGTCCAGTGTCTCTGGAGTAGTATCTACAGACACTTCTGCCTGCTCCATGTGGTTTGGTTTGTCTGGAAGGCTTGAGAGAGCAGGTTGGGCGGCAGCTCCACCTAACCAATAGGGAAGTAAGGTTAGGTACATATAAAGGCCGTCCTATAGCATTCTGCATGGAACTTCAGTACAAAGTTTAACATGTTATCACTCTATAATCTATTCCCCATGTGATATATATATTTTAGACTTCAAAGTCCGATACTAGTGTAATCCTAGATAATCCAGTCCTATCGTCATTCTAAACCTCTGCACAAAGTGGAATTCAGAGAAAAATAAAAATCCCTGAAGAAAATCATCAAAAACATCCAATACTTTCTTTACATCGTTCTTCTCTCTGTCTAGACTCACCAGCATGTCGGAACGACCATGGCCTTGTGCCTCTTCGATGGAGGCCTGAAAGTTGGTCGGTTTCTATATCCCCTGTGTTTCTCTTGTCACCTTTTCCCCCAGAAAACATGGATGCCGAGGTAGGGTTGCAGGGTATTTGGAGTGGGGCAGACGTTGCCATCTCTGTGCTGTTCTGTTGAACACTGGAGGCGGAACCTTCAGTACGGTATCTCAAAGACAGAGATGTGGAGCGAAGCTTCACGCCAAAGGCTGCAGTCCCTTGATCCTCCAGGTCCTCCTTTGCATCCACAGATTCTTCTACCCCCTCCTGGCTGCCCTCCACCCCTGCTAAGGCTCCTGTCCTGGCTGCTTGTTTAGGAGGTTGTGCTGATTCTCCTTTTTTGAAGGTCACCCTCCTTTCCAAGGAAGTAAATGCACCGTTGTCTTTAACTTCTCCATCCTTAGCTATTCCGGCACCTCTTTGTTGCTGTAAATCTCCCAAATGTTCCTCTTCCTGCCTTTTCGTCTGAAATGCATGTCCCTGTGACTGGTTGACATTTGAGGTGAATGACTTAACCAATTTTTCAGATCTGCCCTTGAGCCTGGTTACAGAATTTTCCCCATGTACCACAAAGCTGCTTGACCTAGGCCTTTCTCCATCTTGTCCTTTTACAGAAGAGAATTTGAAAGACCCTGAATCTTGGCCTTGTCTCTCTGTTACCTCTGCTATTGGCTGAGTTTTACCATGTTGGTTCAAAGAGGAAGACCTGAAAGACCCAACTGAGCCAAAGCTGGATGAGAGGGACGACGTAGAAACTTCTTGGGAGCTGTTCTCACTTTCAAGATTTTTACCCATCAGCCCTGTTGACTTGATGTCATTGCTTTTGACATGGGATGCAGCATGTAATTCTAGGTCTGCAAGATGGTCTATTTTGTTCCCTTCTGTCATAACACACGATGAAGCAGGCTGTCGCCAATACTTTAGAGTAATGGGTTGGAGAGATTTAGCTCCTAGAAGCTGAGGGGTTGTATCAGATGTTTCTGGTTGTGATGCTGCTTGTGCATCTCGTTTGATGGCCTCAGCCTCCAGGGAATTTAAGTGGAGACACTGAGGTGTAAATGAGATGTTGACCCCCTCTGGTTCTGATTGTGGAATCTGAATTGAGTGGGAGGACATTGAGGAAACCTCTTCAGCAGGACAACTAGTTTCCTCTTCAAATGCTGGATGATTCATGTTGTTTGGCAGGTTAGAGAGAGGACTGGCATAAGTCTAAACAATTAAAGAGGGGAAAAAAAGGAAGAAATGCAAATGAACGCAGACCAGGTGTGTCTCTATAGTCATCCTTAGCTTCACGTGTGTGGGCAAAAAGAAAAAAACACTCACTTTCTGTCGTTTAGTGCTGGCCCTCTGGTTCCTTGGCTTGACAGACATGCGGTGGCGTGCAGCAGATGTATCCAGACAGGAAGCGACCTTGGCTGGGCTGCTGAAGTCTGAAGCAAGGCTAGCAGCAGTAGTGGGTGAGGTCAGCAGAACAGCAGTGGGTTCAGAATGAGATGGCATGGGAGCCACAAATCTGGTAGGTGACCATTTGTGGGCAGGTGACAGAGGTTGAGCGGAAGGCTGCAATATTTCCTGAGAAATAAGTAAACAAAAAACACACAACATCATTGTTTTAATATAACAACATTTTAAGCACACACTAGACCAGACACAGTTCCCAGTGCTCACATACACATACCATGGGAAGACCCGCGATTGAACATGATATAACCTTATGATAATCTAACATGATAATAACTTGGCCTGGGTAATGTACCTTATTGAGAGCTTCCTGTGATGAAGATTCACTAGCAGGAGCCCTGGCCAGGTGGTCCGGACGTTTTATTGACAGACCCATGGAGGGTGGCCCCAAATGTAACTTCTGCTGCTGGAGCTTCAACTGTGACATTTTGAACACAGACTGATGTAATATCACAGCAGAACCACAGTTGTCATGGAATTGTCCTCCACTACTGCAGCTCCAAAACCAACCTGAAGAGCTTTGATCTTGGTGTGGACATTCTCCTGGGACAGAACCCTGGAGGGTTCTGGGTCAGCCAGGACCTCGTCTGCCACAAAGATGCTGTCATGAGACAGTGCTCTTGACCCCAGCATGACCTCTGAGCACCTGAGCAGTGAAGGATTGTGCAATGATAAGAGAAAGAGGGAATAATCGATTTGACTTTAGATGTTTAATGCAGCAATCCTGAAGATTGTACTTAATTTTCCGACAGTAAGAGTTAATTTTGAAAGGAAACAAATAGTATTTCCCTTATTAATGACTGCTTAAATGCTTTTTTTTTTCAATAGGTTTAGCAGTTATTTGAATATGTTTTTCTTTGTGTTCCTAAACGTCTTGGATGTCAAAGATGTAAAGAATGTATATGATTGTTATTTCCACCAAAATTATTATTCCCACCACTTCTATCCTTCCAGTTAACACACATCGTATTGTGGCAGTGAATTGTAAAAGCATGTATGCCAGCACATAAGGGAGGGCACCCAAAACACAGTTTCCATTTGTATATCCTAGCTGGTAAGAACTTTGACAAAGTGTTTTGTAGGTCACGTGACTTCATGCACAAACTCACGTCAGATCTTCCTCTGAATCGAGTCCCTCCCCAGCTGTGATGTCACTGGTAGACTGGCTGAGTTTGGCGTGGCCTTCATCTGCCTTTTTGGATCTCCTGAACAGTCTAGATTTCAGAATCTTCAGCTTAGACTTCTTCCTCCCTGGCGAAGACAAGACAATGTGACCCACAAATACACACACGCACATGCTCGTGCACACACATGTGCTCGCGCGCACAAACACACACACACACACACACACACACACACACACACACACACACACACATATATACACACACAGTATGTTAAGATATCCAGCTAATCTCATAAACCTTTTCAAAATGTGGCACTAAATAATGCTTTTTTAGTTTCTTCTTTTTTTAGTACTCTGTTAAATTATCGTTATTTTTCTGCTGTAGCACATTGCCAGTGACTCCTACCTGGAATATCTTCAGTGCTGCGTTCTCTTGTCAAAGACTCCATTGCTCTGGTCAGGAAATTAAAACAAAGAAAGTAGATTGGGACAATACCAACGAGAATCAATAACGTTTATGAATATTATTGTCCGCAGAGAGTCTTTCTGAACGGTGAACATGAGTAATCCGGTGAGTTGTCTCAAACCACTGGAGGTGAGCGCAAATGAGCACCTGAAGCACTTATCAGCGTAGGACGCACAAACAAAGTTCAAAGGTTTATTGACGATGAACAAACTTGAGTCTTTCCGAACCAAGAAGGTGTGGTGAGGACTCTCCTTGTACTGTGAACTCCCCTAGAGTTGTGAGTATGCAGTACAAGGGACAACAACCCATTCATAGCTAGTGCACTGTTTATTGTATATTAATATAAATGTGTACTAAAGTTAAATATAGCAATAATCATACTGATCATAATAATAATTATATGTCTAAACTTTACAGTGGATAGAGGTTATGAATGGAGTAAAAATAATATACACTTGCAGCTACACTATACATTCTCTTTGAACAACAGCAACAG
>OMKX01056224.1:7317-20163 GCA_900302425.1 Brosme brosme
AACTATTACTACTACTGAGAGTACTACTTCTATAATGTACTACAATTATGAAATAACACACTACAACTCAGTGAGTTTGTAGTGAGTTTCTACATTGAATAACACACTAGGACATTGAGTTTGTAGTGAGTTTCTACAGTGAATAACACACTAGAACAGTGAGTTTGGAGTGAGTTTCTACAGTGAATAACACACTAGGACAGTGAGTTTGTAGTGAGTTTCTACAGTGAATAACACACTAGGACAGTGAGTTTGTAGTGAGTTTCTACAGTGAATAACACACTAGAACAGTGAGTTTGGAGTGAGTTTCTACAGTGAATAACACAAAAGAACAGTGAGTTTGTAGTGAGTTTCTACAGTGAATAACACACTAGGACAGTGAGTTTATAGTGAGTTTCTACAGTGAATAACACACTAGAACAGTGAGTTTGTAGTGAGTTTCTACAGTGAATAACACAAAAGAACAGTGAGTTTATAGTGAGTGTCTACCTGCAGATGAACACCTCGATGGGGTCGAGGATGTTCGGGGTCATAATCCAGGGTGCCACCCTGAACACCACGGTGTCAGTGAAGATGGGAGTCTCTGGGAAGTCCTGGAGCAACAAGCAGAAACACCAGGTCACTATCATAAGGTGTTGTTTCACCATCCTATAAGTTATGTTCAATATCCCTCAAGTTCATATATCACCATCCTATATCGTCCAATGGTTTTATTTTCCTCAGCCTCGCTGGATAAATAATCTGCTAAATTACAAAATGTTGTTGTTGTTGTTGTTATTATTTCACACTATTTTGGGAGGGAGGGATCCCTCCTCTTTGTCCCTCTCAAGGTGACTCCCACCTTGGTTTGGGGAGTTTTTTCTCTCATGCCCTTTAGCAGGCTCAGGGTTAGGGGTGTCAAAAATGGGGGCCATAGTCTACCGCCACACAGTTGGGAAAACACCCATGAATTAAACCCCGGGTATGACGGTTCTCACCTCAGCGATGGGCTCCAGCAGGCTCAGGTGTATTTTGACCAGCCCGTCGAAGTCTTTGTCTGGGAAACGGAGCCCCTCCACGTAGAGGTTCAGCTCCTCCTGGTAAGGCACCTCCTCGGACAGAGACTCTTCGTCCAACACAAGTGGGAAGCGCTTCACAAAGTCAAGGAAGAACACCTTGCCTGCAAGAGTGACCGAGAAATGACATGCAGAATCAGAAGTGTAGGGTTATTTTATTTGTATTGTTCTTTTTTTATTATTATTTTATTGTTATTACACATACTAGTATTATTTTCCTCATATGTTGAACATTTAATTAAATTAAAATATGTACAAGATACAAAATATTAAACAATAAAGAAAATATATAAAAGTATAACGTGTGCAGTTGTGCAAGTGGTAATGATTGGACAGCTATAGGGAGGGACATACTGTATAATAATAATAATAATAATAATAATAATAATAATAATAATAAAAGTAATTCCCAACTATATTTACATGACAAAATGCCAGGACAATACTTCATCATATAACTGACCGCCGATGGCCTGAGCCTTACGTCTATGGAGGTGGGGTTGCGGCTGAGATGCCCTGCCCCACCATTCAGACAGTCAGGACTTACCCATGAAGCGGCTCAAGGCATCTCCAGCTGTGGACCTGAAGACTCGCACCTTCTCGCCGTCCGCCTTAGAGATGTGCAGGGTCAGTTTGTAGCCGGCGGGGAGCTTGGACGGGCCCTTGGTCCGCAGAACCATCAGCGACATGTCGTCCAGATCTGGAGAGACCGGCGATCGATCGGGTTATTGATGATCGTAGATAGTCATGAATGATCTGTAGCTCCTCTTTGAATATGCCAAAGTGAAATATTACATTTGTGCTCCCTGTACTAGTCTACTCTTTAATCATTGATCTAGCCTTTATCCAAGGTTACTCAAAACCTTGGATTACTCAAAAAAATATATATATACTGTATATATATATATAAAGCTACTAAAAAAAAAAGTAACATATAATAATACAATTTAAATAATCGACTAATATTTACCAGAGACTGCGGTGATATGTCTCCGCTCACTGTCCGGAGTGTGATGATAGAATTGTTCAGAGTCGCAGTTGACCAATAGAATGGCCCCGTGTCCGTTGGGGCCCCAAGTCCACGACCCCTACGCAACAAATGGGAATACAGACATTAATGGGACTGTGTGTGTGTGTGTGTGTGTGTGTGTGTGTTTTGCAAATATATTTTTGCAGGGGATTCTATCTATGTAGAATTTATCAGAAATACAATTTTGACATCACTTATAAAATAGAAAATATCTCAAATATCTATACAAAAATGATTGATAAAAATTATCTTCTGTACATTTTAGACCTCTATAAAGTCTGTTATGTTCATGTAGCAATATCTGTATTTAACATTTCCTGATAAAATGTAGAAGACAACCAGACGAATGACTCGCCGTAATTGGCACACAAACTGGTCAGCATCGAGCAGTTTACTGCCATACAAAGGCTTTATTTCCTCATTGCTGCCGTATGTCGCAGCCAATGAGGAAGTGAATGCACATTTACCTTGTGCGGGTTGTTCTTCTCAACAACGCCATCCCTGTCTGCGTCTACGTCCAGAGAAACCTCTGCAGAGGACAAAGTTCACTATTAACACAACTTGGTTTTTCCTGGGTCGCGCAGCATTTCAACTTTTTTTGTAGCTACTCCAATTTTGATTGTATGCTTTGATTGAAGTCTTGTAAGTCGCTTTGGTTGAAAGTGTCTGCTATATGAAAAACATTTAAAGGTATGTAAGCCACTGCACAACGTCACAGCAACAAGACGTGGGATTCCACAGAATAACCACAACCCTGTCAAGTAATTGCGACACAGTGAAAGGGGAACATAGAATATTATGCAAGAAGAACATTCCTGTGTAATTACATTACACCCGGATAGGCAAGGGGGAGTTGAAGGATTAAATGCGAGGGTATTTATCTAAGAAGCGTGTTTAATCATATTCGTTCAGACTTGATTGGAGGGGCTCTGAGATGTGCTCTAGGCAGAACCAAACGCTCTTTCCCACACAAGTCCTCCAACAGATGCTTGGTGTTAACCGCCTACCGATGGCGGTCAGGTGGAGCACGGCTTTCCCCAGGACCTCTTTGTCGCCTCCATAGAAGGTGACGGACAGCTTCAAACATGAGGTACCGGCAAAAGAAAAAGCTATGTTAAAATGAGATAAGTTAAGTCAAAACGTGATCAGTTACAGTAAGTTAAGAGTGCATACGTAAAGATATGATCAAACAAGAAAAGTTAAAATGGCAACGATCCCTGTTTCTTTCCCTATTTGGCGGCAGGTAAACGGTTCGGTCACACACACAAGTGAGTTGAAGAGTGAGTCTGTTGCGGTAGCTCCGCCATACATTCTCTTACAGAACAACCACTGCTGGGTGATGGAATACGTGTCACTTACTGTGCCGCTTGTGAATTGAAAGGTGGCATGAGAGGTGCCACCGACATCCAGTCTGTAACCTTCATAATACTGCAAATGCAAGGGCTTTCATCTGCGGGCCATAGGCTCAATCGCCATTGTGTTACCTCATTTGGTGATAGATAGTGACTTCATTGACATTTATTTAAATTAAAATCTTTGGAGATCTTCGATATTGCCACTTTACGTTAAAATAAGATAAGTTGAGATCAGTTTCGATCATTCAGCAAAACATTGTGTCATAGGTCACACCATCAACTTTATAAAACCCGCTACAAGCCACCGCCAGGGTGTGTGTGTGTGTGTGTGTGTGTGTGAGAAGCGTTGTGCATATGTATATGTGCATATGTTGGTGTGTGCATGTGAAGCCTTTGGTATGTAAATGTCTGCATGTACATGCGTGCCCATGTATAGCATGTCCCTTCGAGCTCAGGGCTCTATCACGTGTGGCCCTGCCTGAGCCTGCCTGGCCCTGAGAGGAGCTGCCTGGAGCCGTCGTCTGGCACAGAGACACAACTGTGGGTTTGGAATCCCCCCAACACCCCCGCAGTACCTTGCTGTCACTCTCAGCCGTACTGGCTTCCTTCATGACGATGAAAAGCAGGGTGTTGCTGCTCAGCGGCAGGGGGGAGGGGGAGGAGCCCTGGGCAGGGGCGGGGCTGATGCTGAACCGCACGTTGGGAGTGCATTGGACGTTGAAGGCCTTGGACTTCGGAGGGGCACTCCTAAAAGGGATGAAAGAAAGGGTACACACACACACACACACACACACACACACACAAACAGAGCAGATGAGACTCCTCACAATCTAGGGGTTAGGAGTGTTAGACTCCCAGCTAACCTGATGACCTCACCTCACCCCCTAACCTGCTCTTCCTGAGTGACATGTGTCTGTATCTGAACGCACTGTGAGTCGCTTAGGACAAAAGGTTGATGGCAGATAGATGACAGATGAAGTAAAAATAGTACAGTACAGTTGTGTGCAGTACAATTTATTTATAGTTGTTTATGGATGTGATGTTTCATCAGAAAGGGATTAGGACTTATAAAGGCACTGAGATAGAGAGCTTGTCTACATGGATAAATAGCGGTCTGTTTCATCAAACAAACTTGGATACACAAACATTTGGGCATAGCTAACACAACCTGTTTTTCCACTGTAACCCTACTCGACCCATAATAATGGCCTGCAGAACCGTCTTCAATTCCAACACACAGTCACTTAGTTATAGCTCGGGTAGGACATTAGTATGATGTGCTACACCTGAAATGGAAATAAAATGTTTTAAAGAAAGTCATCATGAACTATATTAACGTAGAATATCACCATAATTCAATGTAAATTAAACTAAAATGGAAGCACTTTGGTAACACAATTAGAAATTGCTTCCATTTTAGTTTAATTTAAATGTAATTATATTGGTAATTCTTATAAATAAGCAAAACAAGCGTGAGTCAGTGCATTGTGGTCTCGCCTGTCAGCACTTGGCAGAGACGCGGTCAGGCGAACACAACCACACTTTGTGAGACAACCAAATTGCCTGGTCATGATAGTTTTTTTAATCAGTCTCCATCGTACAAAAGCCCACCGCTGGTGCTGAATAGGCTACAGGCGAGTGATTGTGTCCAGCGATCAGAAACAATCCTTAATCTGTACTCTGTCTGTACTGAAGCTGACAAAGGCATTCTTACATCCTACTCATACCCACTGGCTAGTTTAACAATGACGTCACACATCTGAACAAAAATACAAACACAAAAGTGGCATCCAATAATAGATATGGAAGATTGATTACAAATGAAGAGTCTAAAATCACACTGAGATGGAAATCAAATAGTAACGTAAGCCTAAACATTTTGCAGACGGATGGATCCATTTACCTGTAAAGGTTCAATGACAGAGTCGTCCCGACCACATACAACACTTTGCTCGTTTGCCCACAATTCACTCGAAGCGTCCGCTCGCGACTCATGACTACTTGGTAGTGACTGACGGACTTCTGTCTCGAGGACGAAAGCTGGACTTGCAGAACCTGCTGACCACGAAGGCGAAGATGTCCACTACCAATAGGACTAATGGTCAACGGTATAACAATGGCTCAGGTGAGGCGTTATCCCCTGTCCTGGGATTGGTCAGACGGCGGTAGCCAATCCGCGCCCCCTCCAAAAGCCGGCCCCCACCCTGTCCACTGCTGTTTCGTCTCTTTATTTCAGCCGCGGTGACATTATTCTTGATTGAATGACTAAACAACATCCTAAAGTGTATTAAAATCCAATATAGACCTAGAAAGTATCCAACGGATAGGGTTACGCCCAAATTAGAATATTCTAATTTATAAGTGCATATGTAGGCCTAAATGTCTGGTTACCGGACCTTACCTGCTCAAACTCGCCTTCAAAACAGTCCCGATGACTTGAACAACGCTCTGGCGGTGGTGGACGTCCAGGCGGACAGTCCGCTGGTACGCACCGCTGTCCGCCAGGGGACATATTCCGCGGCAGCGGTGGAAGACGGACTTCTCTTGAACTTGCTCCTGGTTGCTCATGTTGATGGGTGGCTGCCTCGGCTAAGCAATGGCATAGGTGTTTTGGCTGCTACAGCTTTATTAATCCTCCCTGCGTGTAATACGAGCCATGGGAGGGAATATCAGACTAGTTTGGGCAGTTGTTGGCACATCTGGAGCATGCAGTTGCGTGCGCGTGTGTTTTGTGTAACTTTGTCAAAAAGTTGATTAAGTGTAAAAGCTGATTAGCTGAAAGGTGAAAGGTGCACAATATTTTAGTTTGTTGTGAATAGTTTGTGTTTTTGTGTTAGTTTGTTGTGAATCTAACATTCTGGCTGAAAAAACAGCCCTGGTAAAATACTAATGTATCGTTATAATATCATCCATATTTAAGATCAACTATGTTGGTGGCTTAAGAAAATACTTTGCAACAGTATAGCAGTTATGTTTCGCAAAAAAAGATGCACTAAATCATCTTCTTATGAATTCCAATAGGCTAGCAGCAAACACCTGACAGGCATGAGCGCCTTCCAATAGAATCACTGTAAACATGCTGGAAGGGGCGGGACCTGAGGTATCTCATGTCGTCAATGCGAGGCGCTTTGTTGTTCCTTCGAGACACAAGTCGGGGAAAAATAACTTTTTGATTTAAAATAAGACAATCTGTGTGATAATAGATTGCAATAATGAGGGTCGGCGCAATGGCAATGTGATCTGGTCTGGAGGTGTGCTGTATAATGTACAGTATTGGGAAAAGTGTCTTCTTTGAGGAATAAAGCTAGCGGAAGGAATTTCAGGGAAGAAGGGAAAAATCTCGGCAGGGATGCCATCAGCAAGTTGGACAATGTTATTTTACGCCACGATATGGGATTAATCCACCTCTCCGCGGAATTATGTGTGCATTTGATTAATCCCTAGTGTCAGAAACAAGCGTGTTGTGTGCTTTACAACTATTGTTCGGACAGTTAGCAAGTTAGCCACGTAGCTATTGCTAGGAAGACATTTAAAATGGCGGAGGATTGGCCCATGTCTGTGGCCGTCGTCTTCATCTTGTTTGGTTTGAGTGCCTGTGCGCTGGAGCCTTGTCCTGATCCATGCTCGTGTAAAAGTGGATCAGACGAGATTCATATCCTGGACTGCAACCGAAAAAGACTGTCGACAGCTCCTCGTAACCTCCCTAGCTGGATCACCCAAGTGTAAGTATCCCTAAAACACAGATTACCTTCGAGCCGTCTCCAGGGATCACTGGCACTGCCGTGATTCATTTGGTGGGATCATGTCATCGCTCCAAGCTAAATATCATGTCGAAATATGTGGATGATTGCGTTTGATTTTTTCATTTACATTTTCAGAAGCATGAATCATAACGAGTTGACTTCGATTCCTTCTCTTGAGGACGTCTCCTCCAACGTCACATCGTTGTCATTGTAAGTCCAGCATCTTCTCAAGTTCTAGGTTGCTTTGGTTTATGTTCTGGTGAATGCAGAGATCACTGTCAATTTGTATTTATATTTTTTATTTATTTATGCTAACCAATGCCTTTCTTTAATAATTATACGTCAGTTGTAAACTGATAATAACCATAATAATATTATGAATATTGTTATTATTGTGAATTGAGATTGGGAAAAGTATTAAGAAAGGCCCTTTCAACAAACAAAATATTAAATGTTCTGGGCATCTGGCAGGCTGTTAAGCTTTCCACTCCTATTTTCCTCAAGTAAACATTTGTATGTTAAAACATCTATCACAATGCCATATTTGTTTTTGCTATCTAATTACTAAATCAACATGCATACATTGTGTTATTAGTATCTGGTTAATCCATTCAACAACGGTGTATATGCCATTTTGCCATTTAAGTAATACACTGGCAGTTGTAGATTGTCCTTTGATCGATGTCTTACTGCACTTATCCAGGGTCCACAACAGGATCTGGGAGCTACCTATGCATCAGCTGCAGCCGTACACGTCCTTGGAGTCCCTAGACCTCGCCTCCAACTCTATCTCTGTGCTCAAGGCCTTCCCCTCCATGCCGCTCAAGTATCTGTAAGTTCCTATTTAAGTTTTCTTACCCTTCTATTGTGCTTCCCGAGAAAGTGTGTTTGCCCACTGTTGTGCTATTCCATTGGTTTCTTGTTGTTATTATTAGTATTCAAACCCACTGTCTTAGGTCATTGTTTACGCCACAGTGCTTTCAATCAGAAAGTGGTGAGCACCAGTGTAGTGAGAGTTATTATAGTCATTGCATTGTTTTTATTATTTGATAACAACAAAGACTGATTTACTAATCAAGGCTTAAGACATTTGCGTTTAAATAAAGATAAGAGTTTAATTTATAATATATTAATACTGGTAGTATAAGGCCCAATGACAATGTACTGCCTTAATGTTTCTTGTTAGCAAAAAGCTTGTTGTTTCAAACCCAGCTGGTCCTGTCCTAGTGTGAGTACTAAAACAAACAAGCATGTCTTGTGTTTCTAATGGCAGCGGTGTTTCCACTTCTCTATCTTTCTCAGCAATTTAAGTAACAACAAGATCAGCACCCTGGATCCGGGCTGCTTCGACAACATCTCCAGCACCCTGCTGGTGCTCAAGCTCAACAGGAACCGGCTGGCTCTGCTGCCCTCCAAGGTCTTCAAGCTGCCCCAGCTCAACTTCCTGTGAGTTCTTGTTGTTTTTGTTTTTCTTCTTCTTCTTCTTCTTCTTGTAGGTCTTCTTGTTCTTGTTCTTCGTCATAAAATTAGTACACCTACTTTGTTTTTCCAAGTCTATTGTCAAACGAATGTTGTTTCAATGAGATGATGGGTTATTTCTACTCTTTCTAGTGAGATGAAACGTAACAAGATCAAGGTTGTGGACAGCCTGACGTTCAAGGGGATGGAGTCCCTACGCTCCCTGAAGATGCAAAGGAATGGCATCACCAAGCTCATGGATGGAGCTTTCTTTGGACTCAACAACATGGAAGAACTGTGAGTAAACAAAGAGTGGCCCTCTTGGCAATTAGCGCTAGCTGGGCGGGGGAAACTGAAAAGATGGCATGTAGGTGTAACTCACAATGTAAAATAGAGCTGTTTGCATTTGGGTGGAAACATCAACAAATTTATTTAAAAGTGAGGTTTGATGCAAGCTGACTGGATAGCAGTTGCTTTTCTGTTACACTTGTTTGCTAATTTATTAGGAGACTAGGCACACACTTTGAATGTATTCTAGCAGTGATAGTTTGTGTGCCGTACCCTCCAATTATCTTTCACTGCCCCACTTCACGTTCAACTTGTTAAGACACATATGCAATAAAATCACTACCGCCAACTTTTTGTGTTTTCCTTATCTTCCAGAGAGCTGGAGCACAACAACCTGACGGAGGTGAGTAAAGGCTGGCTGTATGGTCTGCGGATGCTGCGCGTCCTGCAGCTCAGCCAGAACACCATCGGCATCATACGAGCAGACGCCTGGGAGTTCCTCCAGAAACTCGAACAACTGTGAGTCTGGCTTCCTATGCGGCGCAAAAACCCATCCCACTTACCATACTTCCGCCTAGCAACAGCTGGCACCGGGCCTCTAGGGAGACATTTGACTACCTGCTTTGCGTCTTATTTTCTCTCTAATTCCCCGTCTGGGGTTAATAAAGTGGAATATATCAGAGTTACGTGACTGTGGTATGGTGTCTTCCTAGCCCGAGCTACATGGCTATGTTATAGTGTCTTCCTAGCCCGAGCTACATCGCTATGTTATAGTGTCTTCCTAGCCCGAGCTACATGGCTATGTTATAGTGTCTTCCTAGCCCGAGCTACATGGCTATGTTATAGTGTCTTCCTAGCCCAAGCTACATGGCTATGTTATAGTGTCTTCCTAGCCCGAGCTACATGGCTATGTTATAGTGTCTTCCTAGCCCGAGCTACATGGCTATGTTATAGTGTCTTCCTAGCCCGAGCTACATGGCTATGATGTAGTGTCTTCCTAGCCCGAGCTACATGGCTATGATGCAGTGTCTTCCTAGCCCAAGCTACATGGCTATGGTAGTGTCTTCCTAGCCCGAGCTACATGGCTTTGTTATAGTGTCTTTCTAGCCCGAGCCAAATCTGTTGCATAATGTCTTCTCCCGTGGATCTGTGCAGGGACCTCTCCTTCAACCACCTGACGCGCCTGGAGGACACGGCCTTCGTGGGTCTGGGCCTGCTGGAGAACCTGAACCTGGGGGAGAACACCATCAGCCACCTGGGAGAGGGGGTGTTCGGCAGCCTGGCCAGCCTCCGCAGCCTGTAAGTCCTTCTGGTGTTCGTCTCTGGAGCGCTGTCATATCTCTAATGTAAATCGAAACTAATACCTTTTGGTTTTCTGAGTAAATGTTCATAACCTTTCTTCTTGGCATCAAGTCAACTGCTTGTCTGTGGAGCTGTCGTCTTGACATATCGCTAATATATAAAAGCAAATCCAAAACCCACCATCTTTATCCAAGGAAATATCACTAACCTCTTCGACTTGGCATCTCTGCTTTCTGATGAAGTCTTACGCCAAAAGTAGGTCTTTTATTTTGTTTATTTCATTTCTTTGTGTTTCCGTAGTGTTGGTCCTGTCATGGAATGCACCGTGAAGTCGCAGTAGAAATAGACGTTTATTTTTAGTTATTTTTGAGTTCTTTATTTGTTTGTTGTGATCTAATTCTGACTTCTAATCACCTCCCTATAAATGTGGATCTGTCGAAGTCATCGTAGTTTTTATAGAATCCCATTTCAATGTTGCTATTTTTCTTGTTCAACATAGAATTGTTCTTACATTGTTTCCTATTCCTCCAACAAACAAAAATGTCATTAAACTAGTTCACACCTTTGACACTTCGGGTCCCCTTGGTTATATTTAGCAGCTATAATGTCTGATTTCTAATGGCGGAGGGTGCTGGTTTGAACCCCACTAAAGGGTGGGGGCTCGGGAGAATTCCACTTGGTTTGCATGGAGGCTTAATGAAGCAAATCTCCCCAGAACATCTATTTGGTACTGCTGTGTTGTGAGAAATCATTGCGCTCTAAAGGGGGGAGTAGGTGGGTGGTGGTACAAGTGGGGCTTGTGGTATGGAGGTCAGGGCATGAAAACCAGAATGGGGCCAAGGCCTAATGAAAAGAACCCGGGCATGCAGACAGAGGAAGGTCCATGACCCGTTATGTACACAGGGCCTCTCTGGGACCTGCAGTAGTGTCCAATAAGCAAATCCAGAGACAATTAAAACCTGCTTGCTGAAAAGACCATGTTAATATTTCCTCAGGACAACACACAGCATGATAGCCCATCAGGTTTCTTCCCTTCCTTCCTCTGCTTCTGAAAGGCCTGCAGTCTTTTCTCCTCTCTGTTGTGTTTGAGTGTTCACACCCTACTCCTCTGCCTTTCAGAGATATCCGAAATAATGAGATCTCCTGGGCCATCGAGGACTCCATCAGCGTGTTCGAGGGCATGAAGAAGCTCAACACACTGTAAGGGCAATGCTTCGTGGAATACCATGGTGTTTTGAAATATATCTGCAGTATGAATGTACTGTGAACAAGGGCATGATTTAAGTTGATTTCGTGACTGTTTTTTCTTTTGCAATTCCCCAATAGTACTGTGTTATGTTTTGTACATACAAGCACAGCTCTAGGTCTTTACATTAGATGTGAGCGCCACATTCCAGGTGAACAAAGGAAAAGTTTCCTTTCCACTGTTTACAAGCCGCCTTCGGTTTATTTTCTACAGCTAATGAGCAGTACCGGCGCTGTGTTCGCCTGTAGCGGTGTTCCTCAACCAGACCTGTGAGAAGGTCACAAAGCAGGATGTGTCCAACATCCTGCAGGATGTGTGTTTACCTTGTTTAAACAAAACGGGGATACGATTTTGAACTACTTTGCGTTCAAAGTCATTTTGGAAAGCGTTGCTTGACGTAACTTCAACATTTCGTCCCATCCAGTATTCTCCAGAGGAACAAGATCAAGTCGATCACCAAGAAGGCCTTCCAGGGCTTAGAGGAGCTGGAGCACCTGTAAGTATAAAGGGCTTCCCTCCCCTCTGAGACATCTATACCATGAGACTATCTGGGTTCCACCTGGCTCTAAATAAGGCTTAGGTGGCTTTGCGTGATAGCCACTGTGAATGTTATTGATGGCTGATGTCACCAGCCAGGCTACAATAGTATGATCGCTCATCCTGTTCTAAGTTATTGTCCACCAGTTATTGCCTTTTATGGGTTGTATTGCCACTTTAAAGATTAACAAAAAAAACTATTGGTCTTAACCTAGGGCAATTCATATTTTATAGCTATAACCATGTAAGTCATGTTAATTGCAGTCTGGTTTCCAAACAAGCCTAAACAAGGATTTTAGAAATACTAATCCCTTTTTGGCGGCAGACCACTTCATGGCTCTGAAATTAAGTGCTACCGTGTTCGTTGTCGTCCATCGCTATTCCGCGATGGAGCAACGATTGTCTAGCGGCAATCGTTGCCGCTAGACAATATATGCATATGCATATGGAACACACGCATATGGAACTATGCAATCGTTGCATAGTTCCATATCCCACCTACTGGTGGGATATGGAACTGCCGCAATAAATGGATGGACAATTTGTGGGTATACACTTTGGTTCTTGCATTATATCTCCTAGATGGCTTAGGCAGGGTGAAATAAGCCGCCTAAGCCTATTCACCGCAGGAAAAACCCAGACTACCATACCATTTTGATCCAAAGGATCAGTGTTTGTGTCTGAGAAAATGGGCCCCCCAGGGCTCTCTGGCTCTTTACTACCGTAGTGCTGATCTTGTCTGATGGGCTTGTGAACCCTAGACACCGCCAGCTTTATCCTATCGCGCCGCACAAGTGTAGTAATCTATATGTTCATCTCCTACCCCTCCCTC
>OMKX01056226.1:0-15454 GCA_900302425.1 Brosme brosme
GTTCTCATTATGATGCAGTTCCTTTGTTTTGTAAACAATATGACCACACACACACACACACACACACACACACACACACACACGCACACACACACACACACACACACACACACACACACACACACACACACACACAATAATAACACACATTATTATTTTTGCCAAAAACGAGTGGCCGTCCGCCTTTCGTGGGTTGTATTGTTGGTTTAAAGATAAATTACTGGCAAAAAGGACTGGATTGGTTATAATAGGCACAGAGCAGGTCAAATAATGCTCAATCATAAGGATAATTGCAAAATAGATAAATTCTATATTGGCCACAATTGTGATTATTCGGTTACAATAAACTAAAGAAGTTAAAAAAAGACATATTTTTGCTTCTACTACGGATATATTTGCACCACGTTATGACTGTTCTGATAAGCATAAAGGCAGCCCTCATTCCTTTCACCACTAGATGGCAGTAAAGGGTTTGTAAAGTCATGCGTCACATAAACGTCAGGACCAAACCCGGAAGCTGTAATCAGTACGTGGCCTTTTCCTCTTGGACACCCGTGAAAGGAGCAACTCTGCAATACAAAATGGTACGGTAACATGATAAAAGATGCATTAGTTCGGTTTGAGACAAATATGAGTTGCCCAATTATCCATTCATTCACGCGTATTGAATTGTTCATCATTAAAAACCATTCGGTCAGAGAAATGGTTAATTGTATGGGCGAAACATACAGGCTAGTGGACGGTCCCTTTCATTCTGGTTGTTTGGCAATAACAAATCCGCATATCATTCGTTTTTTTGTCTTCTTACTGCCTATATAATGCATTAATTCGGGAACAGTTAAGGTTATTGCTTGTAGCTGTAGGTTGTAGGCTGTAGTTTTGCAGCCTATTAATGACTGCAACCTCCTACTAATACTAACTTGCCACAATCGTCATCATCATATCCTAATTGTGTTCAATGTATTACTCGGAAAAATGTATCTCGATTTTAGTGCAACTTAGATCTATTCATTTAGTTTCAATGCACCTGCCCTGCACCTTAATCCTGTTTTTTATCAGCGTATTATTCATATAATTAAAATATGTTAATTTATTGTAGTCCTTTTAAGTATACGTGTACTACCCAATCAACTATGGTTAACACTGGCATAGGCATACTAGTACTGTATTGTTTGAATTACAGTTTGGTGGTGCACTCTACTTCTTCAATTACAATGGATATATTTCACTTTACATACCTAAATTGTGCATATGATATTGCACCTATTCCTGCAAGTCTTACTTCTGGCCACTTCTAAAACAGGCACAGTTAGGTTAGGTTAAGGATTAGAGAATAATAAATACAATGTTGTGTCATAGCATAGGAATATTTCTAAATGATATGAGTCTACTTCATTCCACACTAAAGATGTCTCCCTATTCATTGAACCGCTCCAAACAGTGGACCGCTCCAAACATGAGACTATTGAACGCATGATGTGTTATCCTTTTGCTAATCGAACCAACAACACTAGTAGATATGTAATGTTTTAAACTTAAACTTGAGTTTGGTGGGTTTAGTTTCCAGGCTGTCTACCGTAGTTACACCGATAAAGGGCAGAGCAGTGTAAACAGCGTCTGAAAAGATAAAATGTTTGCAAATAGCGGCCCACTTGAGTAGTCAAGTCATCCCTGGAATCCAAATTGAATGTAGTGATTGTTCCTTCCCATGATGCACCTGTCCCCTTCCTGGCAGGAGCTTGAGGCCATGACCAGATACACCAGCCCGGTGAACCCGGCGGTGTTCCCCCACCTCACCGTGGTCCTGCTGGCCATTGGGATGTTCTTCACTGCATGGTTCTTTGTGTATCCTTCCAGGTGTAGAGACACCTTCATGTCTCCAGCCTCTCTGCTGTTGCAGTACAACGGTTTGAGAAGAGACTATAATGTGTGTAGGAAATATGTCTATCCATCTTTTAATCATAAAGGTGAATTTGTTGTAAAGGCTTGGTGCTAAATTAAGTGTTCATCTTTATAGTCCTTTTTTTTTATTATTTCTAATTGTACTCACTATTGTAATGTGGATTTTTAAATGTCTACTTCATGGAAAGGCAGACAAAGTGACAATAATAACTCATTACCATTAATGTGTACAATATTGTACCGCACATAATGACGTCAAGTCTGTCAAAAGTACATTTTGCGGTTGATGGTTGGTTGGTTTTCTGTTGATGAAAGATCAGAGCCAACATCTTGCATGCGGTTCAGCAGTGAGTTCCTCCCTTAACCTCTCGTTAGATATGAGGTGACGTCCACCAAGTACACCAGAGACGTCTACAAGGAGCTTCTCATCTCCCTCGTGGCCTCGCTATTCATGGGATTCGGTGTGCTATTCCTGTTGCTCTGGGTCGGCATTTATGTATGAAGGTATGTCTCGACTCCTACACACTGTCCTTCAATTGGCTTTGGCTATTGTTTTTATGTTGTAATTATGGTTAACTGAAATGATTGTCTGGATTCTTTGGTTGCAGTTTCGTGTATCAAAAACAAGCAACAACATTCCGGTGGAATCGATGACATCACACTCAACGGGAAATGGATTTTGGATTCAGTTGGACTGGATTCATGATTGTGGGATCAAGAGGACTGTTTTTTTTCATTTAAGAAGTAAAAAATAATTTCTAAAATTGTTTGCGTTATGTCTTTTTTCACTTGTCAGTTTTAGACATTTAAAATGTAATGTGTAGCAGTGTAGTCGATTGTTACACCATAAGCAAGAAAAAAATCGAAATACCTTCCGCTACAAGTTATTTGTGTTAAGTATTGTAGCCTGCCAAATAGGGGTGGGACAAAATATCGATACGGCGATATATCGGCGCCCTTCTTCGTGCGATACGAGAATCGATACGCTGGCGCCAAATATCGATATTTTAATTAATAAAATAAGTTCTAAACAGATTTCCCTGCTCCCAGCATCGCTACTTCATCGGTCCTCTAGGTTTTCTTTCTGCCTTTTTATAATGAAATTTGTTCTTTTTTTTAATACAAATTTGTTTTCATAGTTCTGTCAAACAGAAAAACTCAGTTTGGACCATGAATAAAGGCAGAAATCCAGCACTACCTTTTCACGGTCATTTAGTTTTCATAGACATGTCTTGATGTATCGTTATGATTGTCTAACAATATATTGATTATCGCGATATAATCAGTATCGTGGGCCATGTATCGCGTATCACATCGTGAGGTACCCTGTGATTCCCCCTACTGTCAAAACCTCAATCCAAGAAATGTTTTGGTTAACAATAAGAGTTGTCTGTCGAAATGAGTCTCCTGGATATTTAGGGATACATTAGAATTACTAAAACTAAAACGTTTATTTGACTACAACACAAAAATAGAAATATAAAATCTGAAATAAAAAAATGGCATTAAACATTTACACTGTAAACATGTCTCAAGGCAATTATAGGGCAGAGTGTTTTCTGCGTTCCATCACTGACGCGCTTTAGCGAAGGCATCCCGCAGCCACGGAGAGTCTTCGTACAGCCTGGGGTCGCCCAGGAACTCTGCTGTGCGCTTGTAGAGGTAATAATACAGCACCGCACCTGAGGAGCGCACAAATTACACACACAGTGAGCCATCACACCACGTTTACAAACGGGGTGGGAATCACAGGGTACCTCACGATACGATATTGTACGCGATACCTGGCCCACGATACCGATACAGCGATTCTGCGATAATCAATATATTGTTAGATAGTCCTATAACGATACTTCATGATATATGTCTCACTATGAATGCAAAATGACCGTGAAAAGGTAGAGTGCTGGATTTCTGTCTTTATCCATGGTCCAAACTGAGTTTTTCAGTTTGTCTTTTTCAGTGTGTCTTCCCCTCTCTCCCATACCTTCCTTTCTATCTCACTCCTATAATGAAGCATAAACAAAATGAAGAAATTCTATTTTTATATCGATATTTGGCGCCAGCGTATCGATTCTCGTATCGCACGTAGAAGGGTGACGATATATCCCCGTATCGATATTTTGTCCCACCCCCACTACAAACAGTTTGTATAGCGGGAGGCTAATTAGCTGCTTACCTGTCCTCTGGAAAACAAACAGCGCTTGAAGGCCGTTGGTCCAAATAAAACCGTTTGACTCGATCCATCGCAGGGTCTGTGAGGAAAACGCCCGTTAGTTATGAAGCTCAGATTAACGTCACACAGGTCACTTATATTTAACATCTGAAGCAGCTCGCTCCACCTCAACACAAGCTAGTGTGGAGGGAGAATTGCATGTGTATTGCAAAGGAGTTATCATTTGAAATCAATTATTCCCAGCCTCAAAGGTTCATGGGTTCGAATCCCAATCTCCGCATTCTACCTTTTGGCAAGGTAAGACCAACCTCCCTACCAGCCCATTAATTACATACATCTCAGATATTTCCCTGATGGTGGATGAGTACAAAGGCATCTGCTGAATGACAATCATATGGGATGCTACCATGAGCCAGCAGTGGAGGCAGATGCTGAGAGTCAGGTAGAGGGCGGAGACCCCCAGCAGGCTCCTGAAGCGCTGGAGGAGCAGCGAGACCAGGCCCACCTGGAACACGTAGGTGTTGAACATCATCAGAAGAATGATGATCACGTTGAACAGGATGGCCACATCCTGGATGCTGGAAACACATTCACAATGAGTTGTTATGGTGAGTATTACAGTGAAGGGAAGAACAAATAGTAGTAACTTTGGTTGTTTTGTCGTGAAAAGTTGGACAACAATGGTGGTTACTTCTTGCGAATCTGGCTATTTGCTTGCGCTATGGATGAGTTAATTCAATAGCATCAGGGACTTACATGAAGAGCACAAGCTGAATGACAGGCGCTCCACGATGGAGTTCACTGAAAGAGTTGACCAAGAGGTCGTAGGTCAGCAGGCTCAGTTGAATCAACAGCACCAGGGAATAGTTGCTCGTCTGAAGCATGATGGCCCTGTTGTGCCCCGGATAGCGGCCCTGTCTGGCTCTATTTGGACTGCAATTGACCAATAATGCAACTTTTCGTTGTTGAGTTCAAACCAACCACTCGTTGTGCAGGCTAGTGGTCTCCGAAAGATGTATTGTAACTTTTAGACAGTTTTTCTTAATCCAGTTAAGTTCCCGTTCAAAGGAGTTTCCTTCTGAAAAAGTATTACAATATTGTGGCGTCCCAGGTCACCAAATGGCTTTTGCATGGTTTCTCCAGGATTCCCTGGTCGATGTCTCGCTCCCTGCAGAACCTCACTTTAGTCCTGTGAAGAAAACGTGGGATGTTGTGATCGTTACTGAAACAGACTCGACTTCAAGGTAATTATTTCAAAATATATAATTTTAAAGAAAATCGTACAGTTGCAACTCCATGCTGACCAGACATCTTGTTGGGCTTATTAATTGGCTATTAATTGGCTGCCCGGCTGTTGTCAGACTCAGATTTTTCCAGATCACGTTTGCTATCCCAACAACCGATCCCTTACATTTAAATGTACATGCAAAATTACAAACATCAAACCCGGACAGCGGAAAAATGAACACAACCACAAAAAAAATATTCACCTAGACAAAATACATAAGGTAAGATACGAGATAAAACATCCATGGCGCTATCTTGAGCATTTCCGTGTTTTCTATGGCAACACTACTTCATACCGTAGAGTTCGTAATATTTGAGTAGCCAATGAGTTTGGTATCATTTGTATGAGCTACACTAATCTTTACGGTAAGTGAAACTGATTTTCGCACAACAGCGCCGCCTAGTGGCTACAGAAAGTGCGCGTGTTAAAGTGGAATGATCAAAGGTAGTGAACACACATCGGAAGGTCCGGCGCGTCGTAGGTGAGTATGCAGTAAGTTTGTACAAATGCGGTAAATTGCAACTATATATTTAAATTTAATTTATTGATCTCGTATTTCCACCTCCCCTCAAATTTAGTTATACTATAATTGCGTGTAAGGTAATGTAGTGTTGTATTTCTATAGATTGCTGTATTTAGGTGGATGTTACTTTTCATTGCTCTGGCGTAGCCTATCCGTCATTTAAACATCTAGAAAAATGTATAAAAGATCCTGAGCAACAGCTGTTGGGAGCTTTTGTTTCTGTATCAAGTCCAAACAATAAGGTTGTTATTACCTTACCAGTATAGTCAGGTCAGGTCTTAGTCTGGCCATAGACCAGCGCATGGTCTGTTCCTTATCTGCTCTGTCTGGAGCCCATTCCCTAACAACATCTGATTGCAATGGGCCAGGATTAGGATATCATGTATTTGTGTAAGGTAAATGTAGGGCATTTAAGGCGCCTAACAACGGGTTTTTAAGTGTGTTTAAAAGTTACATTGCCGCTTTAACGCGCACAGAATTTTAGAAAGGTGTAAATGTTTCATAGGTGTTATCTGGATCACTCCTCCCTGACTCGGGTTTGTTTGTAAACGTTTTGAGAGTTCAGATATGGAGTGAGCTGGACATATTCATGACGAAGTACAGTGCTAGATACGTTGAACTTGACTACTCGGATTTCCTAATTCTAATTCTCTATAGAGTTATAACAAACGTTTTACTTAAAATAGGTTTTTGGTCCTCGCCACCATACAGCATAAATCAGAGAAACGCAGTTCTTGTTCTGTGGTGTTCCAAACAAAATGGCTTGTAACCATGCTATCATGGAAATTAAAACAATTGCAAATGTTTTATTTGCATCTCGTTTCCCTCATTGCCCTCACCCTCCCTCCCTTCGAAGAACAATCCTCGTCCGTCACCTCATAGGACCAAATCCTTTTGTTATTATTATTATTTTACCATTCCCACATCCTGGTTGGAGCAGAGGTTAGTGACCAATCCATTTGTATAACAATTGTCCACTAGGCAAATTGATCCTGATTATGTGTTCGGAACCTAGGGTCGACCTAATGATAGGATATGATAGGTTTAGGATAACCTTAAGTAAAGTAAAAAAGATAAAAGAATAAAAACATATACTGTTTGTGCACATACAGCATTTATTGACCAGATCAACAGTTGATGATTTACTGTGTGTAAGTTCAGCGTCTCCCAACACGGGGAACAGCTGTTTCCAGCAGCAGATAGTGCATTCTCTCACAGCACCTCTGGCTCTGTTCCCACTTGTGTTTGACAAGGGAGGATGCATAGAAGCAGGCCTATGTCCGACCTGAAACACGGAAAACAAACAAATCTAAATAGAGCTCCTTTATCCAGAGTAGGGAATGGTTGCTTTCGCTTCAAATGTTATGATGCAACAACACTCTTTTGCTTTTCGGTTTAATCAATAACTTTTATTAACTAGACACTCATTTAAGGATAGGACGTGTCTCTTGCGATAAATGACAAGGAAATGGAACCTGGGATAAACCTACACTATGAATGACATACTTAAGAGAGAGAGGGAGAGATACCACATCTGTCTCAGAACATGGAGTAAAAACTCCATCCAAACAGTTCTACAGCTTCAGTGGTTTTGCCCCTAGAATGTAATTTGTAATATGGCTTTCATCCACTGACTGGAAAGCATAGGTGTGAAGGAGGAGATGATGACGTCTTGAGTCAGTAAGTAAAACTAGCTCTACAAGAAAGGCAGTGAATGAGCAAACACATTTGATTGTACGAGACCAGATGATGCGCTCTGTGTTTGTTTTGCTCATCAAACTCTGCCTCTTGTCACGCAGTCTCAGGTTATTCCTCACAGTCGGGTCCCTGTAGTCGTTCGGCGCAGGACAGACCGACATCGTGTTCTCTTTTTAGGTTTTACATTTCTCTCAAGACAAACGGAATACCATCAGAGAGCCTAACCCTTCACTTTCCAACAGCATGTCCAAGTGGCTCAGCGACGGAGAGGTGCTGGTGGGGCAGGGCAGCGGAGAGGCATCTTCGTGGAGCCCCAGATCTAGGGGCCACTCTGCCGGGAGCCCCAGGTCCAGCCCAGGTCGAGGGCGGTTGTCCTCCGCCAGGGCCAGGGAAGCAATGCTTCAGCAGGAGCCACAGACCATGGACAAAGCCAGGGAGCTGTTTGTGCTTTGTGACAAAGAGAGCAAAGGATTCATCACAAAGAGAGACATGCAGGTAAAGAGCTGGTGGAAGAATACAATTCAAACATCATTGTTTAAATCCTTTACGGGAAATGCTATTGGTGCTCGTTGTGTTTAGAGACTGGAAGGAGAGTTACCTCTGTCCCTGGAACAACTGGAGGACGTTTTCGACAGCCTCGACAGACAGAGCAATGGATTCCTCACTCCTGTGGAGTTCAACGCGGGCCTCGGTGAGTTTAGGACGGACTCTTGACTTTCACAAGATGTGAGTAAGCTATTTACACAGTGTGTTGTTGACACGGACAGGTGCAGGGTAGTCAAGTGGCTAGGAGCGAGACAAAGTACACAAGCGTACCTGTTGTCAATTATGAGCAGGATACATCACCCTTATACTGTTCACTTTAAGTCACTTTAAATGGAAGTTTAACGCCTAAATGTACTAATTACTAATTATTTCACTATACCTGTTGTCATTCTCTGTTAGGAGGAATCATGGAGCTAGACGAGAGTTTAGACCAAAGCCAGGACGAGGGGTGGGTTCAGCCAGACCAGGTAGACTGGAGCCAGGACCCGGGCGTCATCCGATTTGTAAACATGCTGGCAGAGTTGGGAGCGGACAGACTCTTCAAAGAGTAAGACCTTGTGATTTAAATGATCGGTGTCATCACTTTCTAACCCAACCAAAGTCTAACTCACCTAACTTACTGAGGTTGCTTTTGCATTAATGACCAAAGGGTTGACACAAAATGTACAGTCTTTTTTCGATGTTAGTATTCATTTTTCTTTTAATCAAAAAACCTGTTTTTAACTAATTGCAGAAAAATGTTGATAAGGTATAAAACATTATTTGGAAGAAGCTGTGTAATGCGGTTTGTTTGCATGTGATAACATGAGTCTCACAATCCATCATGACTCTGTCTGTTGTGGTTGGGCAGCCAGTGGGAGGTGGCTTCCTTATGGTGTGAACTGCAGAGGGAGAGACCAGAGCTTCTCACGGTCCTCGACGATATCCTGGTCCACGCTGTGGCTGTCGTGCAAGACACCACCAAAGAGAAAGACAGTCTGGAACAGGCGCTGCGCAGGTTCCCACCAGTCCTACACTCAGCTGCATGTCCGAGTCATTTGCACGTCCGCTTATCCACTTATCCACATATAGAGTCTGTGTTCAGGGTCTGTGTGTCTACCAATATCCCCACCACATTTGATCACACGTAGCTCCCTTCGGTTTGTCCTAGGCGAGAGAGCGACCACGATCGCATTGTTCAATCCATATATGAAGAAATGGAAAGTCAGTTGAAAGAGGCGAGGGAGAAACAACAGACCCAGGTAGGTTCCTTTTTGTATTTTTTCACCATTGTTGCTGTGTACAAATGATCATGGACATACCAGCTCATACGGATATTGCCTTATCCAGGACAGTATTAAGCAGTGGGAAAGAGGACAACATCTGGAAGAGGAGCTGAGCAATCGGGAACAAGAGCTGGAGAGCAGTCTGGCCAAGCAGAGGGAGGTAGGCACCCTGACAGGCCTCCTGACAGCCACTAGTGTGCTAGACATTGGTAGTAGCAACTGATCAGTGCAATGCTCTCTTAAAATATACCAACAACAGAGGCTTGTATTAACCAACTGTGTAATATGTTATATAAAGAATGCAATAGGGTTGTTTTTTAGGTGGCTTTTTTTCTAGGATACATTTTCTTAGAGCAATTAGAAGAATGATAAGCTTTTTAGGGTTTCTGAGGCATTAGGCCGTCTGGGAACCCTTGAGTGAAGGAAAGTGAAGGAAACCTGGCGCATGTCTTTATACTAAGCTGGAGGGCAGTGTCCGTGCGCTGAGCTCTGAGCAGGCAGACATAAAGGAGCAGAAGCAACAGGTTCAGAGCCTCAACGTTCAGCTGCGGGAACAGTTGGAATCCACTAGGGAAGAGCTGCAGACCGCAAAGAGCCAGCTCAACCTCGTTCAAGTCACAGCGGATCAGGAGAAAATGGCCAAGGAACGGTAAGGTTCCTCTCTAAGAAAGTGTTTGATGATTATAATGAAGGTCATTATTGTTGTTGTTCTTCAGTTCCATAACTTGGCTTCATAGAAATCGGTGTAATTCAATAATATTGTGTACCTTTTTTTTTAAGAAATGTGTTGAAGGTGTCTAGAAATATTCAAAAGGAGAAAGAAAGCCTTTTAAGACAACTTGACATTCTGAGGTGAGCTTGTACAGCACATCTGCTGGTGATAGTGCATAATATGATATTCCATAACTGAAAATGAACTATCAAGTCACTGAGATGAGCCCTGATTTACACAACTGTGTTTTTCTATTCTTCACTCGCAGGGACATGAACAAACGGTTGCGAGATGAGACGGATGCCCAGCAGGCCCAGAAGAGGGTTAGTCCGAGACGCACTGTCTTTACCACTCTACCAAAACCCCAATATTACTGCCGTTAAATCCTCTTTACTCCAGACAGAAAGGTCTTCACTTTGCTGATCGTTATTCTATTTGTGTTGTGTGTTGTGAACTATTTATTGAGTTGTCGACTCAATCATGATGCAGATAAGCCAGTTCACCTGTCTTGTGTTAACAGTTGCTGGTGTGTGTTAAGTTTGAGTGATGTAAATAATGATTTATTCTGCTGCTTAACAGAACAGTGTATTTTGTTTCATTTACTGTGACTTGGAACAAGGAGGAATGCCAATGGCCATTTTATAGTCCACTTTGGTTTTTCATGCTATTGCACAGATAAGAAATGTAACATATACATCAAAGATGCGTATTTAGGATTTGTTGTTGTACCTCAAATAGCTCACTGTCAAAATAACTACCATTGTACAAACTGTTCAACAAAAAACGTTTCATGTAGATTGCTGTGAATATGCATCATCTGTTATTCAGTAATGAGTACGATGTAGTATAATAAATTAAGCTATTGACATATTGGACTTCTTTCTTCATTACAGGTTTGCACACAAATAACAACAATAACAAGATATAAACAATATCATGCAACACAGGCATACATACAAATTACATAAAAATACAGAATATCTATTATATTTATATCATAATAAACATCTGCTCTGCCTTAATCTTCAAAAACCTTTGACGTTTTTCAGAGTCCCATCATAAAAGTTTTGCGGAAGCAAGGGTCTTTAATAGGCAACTACATACTTCAAGAAAACCCAATGAAAAGGTGTGTGTAAAATATACAGTTTGACCAGCATAAACAACTGTTTTGCCTCGGGGACTAATTGTGTGTCCAATCAACTTTAAAGAACGCTGAGCTCCTCCAGTCAGCCTGAGAAGGAAAGAGAGGAAATCTCAAACCTACCCAAAAGACGGCATTCATCAAGCTCTAAGGGGTGTCAACAGGACGTACAGACTCCACTCCAGGTAGCGCAAATATTTGTTCCCCGCAAACAAAAAATACTTTATTGCGTGACAATTTGATGAATGATCTAGCCTACACAGTAATCCTTTGCTGCAGCTGGTGGGAGAAAGAGTTTGTGTGCCTGGTTTGTAATCATATACAAATAACCCATGACTTCCAGAGGCCACTCGTAAGTCCTCAGCGCGTGTTCAAGGTCGTGTTTCTTGGGAACTCTGGAGTGGGGAAGACCTCCTTCATCCGTCATTACTGCACTGGTCACTTCTCCAACACGCTGAGCTCCACTGTTGGTAAGAAGCCTGTCTGACGTCATGGATTTCTAGCCACGTATGTTCAGTGAAGAGCATATGTCTGCTGTATAATGCATCGGTCCCTCTGATCCAGGCATAGATTACCAGATGAAGAACATAACTCTGGGTTCCATCAATGTGGTCCTGCAGCTCTGGGACACTGCGGGACAGGAGAGGTAGGAATGTGATGTGTTTCAGATAGGCCCACCTATCCCTTGTGTTTCAGCTATAAGGCCTAACTACTATGTGTTACAGCTATAAGGCCTACCTTTTATGTGTTTCAGGCATTAGGCCTACCTATTCTACATGGTTCAGGTATAACCCAGCCTTTGTCTTCAGGTACCGCAGCATCACTCAGCAGTATTACCGTAAGGCTGATGGAATCCTCAGCATGTATGACATCACCGACAGTGACTCCTTCCTGGCGGTCAGAGAGTGGCTGGACTGCGTACAGGTTAGTACAGGTGCTGTTTACACTCAATCGACAGAAAAGTTTTTAAAAAAGGACCTATTTGCACTGTTCTAAATCATACAACTACCATGACATGAATTTTCTGGCTAACCAAACAAACTGGATCAACTTAGTTGTACTAGATTCTACCCTACCAAAACAAACTGTGTTGTCCTCTTTCTCTTTCGAACCCTAAGGATTTCTAGACTGATGCCACATGAGCTGGTTTATAATTTTCAAGCAATAAATAAATTGCAAACGTATACATTAGCTTTGGCATCACCATTGTCAAATATATAATAATCTTCTTGCACTCGTGTTCATTAGTGTCCTCAACCTGGCAACCCGCGTGACCTTCGAGTCTGGGGAGAAGGAGGCAAGCTCAAACAACTCTTCAATAGTGTGAATTTGGACTGCAGTACCCATTTTAAACGCTCGGTGTCACTGTTCCATCTTGTATCTTTTAATCATTTAAAAATATTACTTATGATCGCTTTAGGCATGTTTCTTTAGAACCCATTCCAAAACATCTATTTTACGCTTATTTGCTCTGTGTTTTCTAATATAACTCCTAGTTGAGAGTACTTTTGACGTGTTCTCAGTGTCTTCCAGGAGAGGAAATCTGAGGGAGCAGTGCTGATGCTTCTCGGCAACAAGGAGGACATGGCAAATGACACAAGCAGGAAAGTGACTACGCAGGAGGGCCAGAAACTTGCAGAGGTGAGAAGAAACATCTTGATTCAATGTTGTTGTTGTTGTTACTCCAGAAACCATAAAGCAGCGTACTAAATGGAGGTATATGTGATGTTCTGTGCAGCATCACCAGGCTGAGTTTTACGAGTGCAGTGCCAGGAGCGGATACAACATAGAAACGCTGATGTCCGACTTGGCCCGGTACGGTACTCATGTGTTTACATTTCTTTACATTGTGAACCATAGATGGGCGGCTGTAATAAATCATTAGTTTATGCCCTACTGAATAAACAATAACTGTTGTCACTCTGTGACTTTTGTTTGCCTTTTGGAGAGAAAAAAGGGTTGAAGTTAATGTAAGTTGACATGAAGTTAACGACAGTTCAAGGGAGATAGTGAAACTTTACCGTAAAGAAAGCCTACAGTTAGGATGATGGATGGAAATTTAATTTTATTTCTCTCCATAGGATGCTAGTGGCCCAGCAAGACCGCCAATGTAATGACACACTGACACTGAGTGAAAACGCTGCTAAAAGAAGCTGCTGTTGATGGTCTAAACAGCACCACCTTGTGGATGCACAATGGTTGGATTGGCACTGGAAGGACTGGAACAAATGACTATTCACAGTGTCTATTGAGCAAATATGTATATATGTTTGCATTTATGTACATATGTATGTATAATGATATGTTATATTTCTTTTAAATATTTATATTGCTTTGACTTGCGTTTCTGTATTATGTTTTCCAATACAGTAAAAATTATTGTGTATACAAGATGCCTTTGTCTTCATTAATAGGATGTGGCAGATGACTATTCATTTAATACATTTATTTCTCCATGCACTACCCACAATCCATGTTCCAAAGCCACCAGCTGGAGGCAGCCATGCTCTCGTGACATCTTGGGCTGTGGCTATATCCAACCCATCAGACGCTCCCACCCTGTGGACCCGGGCCAGAGCTCCCGCTAGAAACTTCCACTGATCCTGCCTCCCAACGTGTTGCCTTCACAGTTCTGATCGTGTTTTTGGACTACCAGTGAATTTGAAGACTTTGTCTCACAAACTTTCTTCCTTTAGGTTCCTTTGCATCAAAAAGCAGGTAGGACCCTATGACACATAAGAGAAAGGGAAATGACTAATTCTTTCCACTGACACAATAGTCTAAAAATAACTGTAGCTACTGGTTCTAGACTCAAAAACAAGAAGAAAAATGCTTTTCTTGACATGGTTGCTGCGAATTATGAAACATTAAAGTTTTAAGAGTTTTATTTTGGTGATAGGGATTTTATAAAATTGTTTATAACAATTGATTAACTTGATTTGTCAATGTAATCTTTAAACAATGGTGTTATTTGTCACTTGATGTGCAACACCACAGTATCTCATGGTGTCTATTCAACTGTCCGTGGTTTTGTACCAAAAAAGAAGATAGAGAGATTGGGAAAAAACAACATAACTTTTACCGTATAAAAATGGTTGAGAAATCCTATGATCTCCCATGTAGTTGGTAGAGAGGGTGTAAGGAAGGTAATGTTACTGGGATAGAAAACATTTATAACTCTCCTCTCAGACATCTGAGACAAGCTAAGTATTTTACCCCCACAATGTATTTTATTTCATTAGTGGCCTCTCCTCATTGAATGCCAAGGTGTGGTTTTGGAATGCAGCCCTTGTTTGTGTTTGTCTGATGGGTACATAATATAATTATGAACAGTATCATAAATATATATGTTTTATGTTCAAGATACCCTACATAAATACTCACAGCACATACAATCATATTTCCAACAACTAGAGAAGGGCGTATCTTCTTAGCTTTAGCTTTAATCTTAGCTTTAATCCCCAATATGAGCAGACTCAATTATTTATAGTCTAAATAATGAAGTCTGCTTATGGTATAATCTTCACATCACGCAGAGAGCTCATGCCATATCAGGCAGCCTTCACTGCAGCAGTGTTTGGAGGTATGGCATGCTGCAGGAACGTTGTGCATTCCATTTCCATCTGCGTTCGTTTATACTGTCGACTGCTGTGAACTCTGTAATCTGGTGCTTGGTCATTTGTGGTTTGCCTCGTTCCCATAGCCTATGTGGAAATGCTTTTATTTTTTGTCTTTTCAGAATGGAGGCGCGGTATAAGAAGAAGAATACATGTGGAACGATATGTCTGAAATATCTCCTTTTTTTGTTTAATGTTCTGTTCTGGGTAAGTTCATTCGGTGCGAGCTTGCAGTTGTTGAGGTGTTTTTAATGCAGCTACACGGACGGCTATAAGGAGAGCCATATCACTTGTTCCATAAGCACATTAACACTTCTTATTTGAACTGCTTTACCCATTCAACGTTCCTCCCATGCCATCGACATATACCTGTGCATCTATGTATGCATTTCATTCTGTTGTTATGAAGACCTTGTTTATAATTGTTGTCAATGCACCGACTTTTCAGTGTTTCAATAGAAGACCTACAGTCTCCAAGTATTCCTGAGAAACTGCACTCTGTGGTTTCAAGAAACCGCTCATTAATGATGTGCAACATTCTTCATAGCAACATCTGGTTTGAATTGAGCAGGTAGCACAACTGAGT
>OMKX01056228.1:0-12978 GCA_900302425.1 Brosme brosme
TTGTTGGCCATCTTCTTGATGTCGTTGGTGATGGCCTCCAAGTCATCCTGTGTTTCTGTGTTAGGATGGACCAAACCTAGTTATCTCTTGCTTTAGAGTACCTCACAGAGCCTAGCTATACATGTGAAAACCAGCCTCCCTTGCAGATGCTATGTAGTTATGTTTAGTTTGATTAAAGATAGCAATTTCAAGCCGTTTAAATAAATATATTTAAATAAACAGCCTGAAATGGCTAATCACAATTTCCGATAAAATAGGGGTTCACAAAAATACCCCCTATGAAATACAAAACAATAGCAAAACCTTTGAAGGATTGGGCTACTAAGAGACTAGAACTCTGGTCTGCTAGGAGAAGGAGCTGGGCTAGGGTGCAGGCAGCATACTCTGGTCAGACGTAGGAGCAGACAGGATGACCGAGTAGAGCTTCCTGACCTCGGCCACGTGGTCATCGATCTTATCAATACTGTTCCTGATGTCCTCAATCTACACAACCAAGCACACATACAAAGAAGCACACTCAATATATGAAACTTCCGTCAAACAAGTCTTAAGTCAGGCTAATAAACACTTTAAAACAATGAACACCCCCACACACACCTGACAAAAGAAGTCATCCATGAACGCTGCGTTGTCCATAGAGATCTCCACTTCATCGTCATCATGGTCGCATGTCTTGAGGGAAGGGACAAAAAGGAAAAGATTTTCCATATAGGAAAATAGGAAAGGAAGCCCTGAGTATAGCACCTCCCAGGTGTAGCCTTTCACAAGAAGAGCATGATGGCTGCCAGTTTTCTTACCCAGTGCATGAAGTTTAAAGGAAAGTATAAAATGAGAAGGAGAAAATAATCTTCAGCATGACGTGGTCATTCAATTATACTGAGGTCCAGGTGAGTCACCACACAAGGTACAAATAGTCACTGCCAAATTGAAAACATCCCTTCTCAATTGAAATAGCAACACAAACATATTCACTAGCAAATAGCACGTCACACAACCTAAATGAGCAGCGTTTGTGCTGCTTTATTTTTTTCTCTCTTTCGTCTCCTCTGTATGAAATGATCAATAAACGCCCAGGTATCACAGACATTAACACAAGAAGCTTTCTTTCCACCCCCCTAAAAAGTTGGCGGAACATTGCAGCCGCCTACTTCACGTCGGTAGGTCACAGGATACACTCGGGTAAACACGGGCACGCCATAGCAGCCTGGGATAGGGAAAATGACTCTACTGTGACCGGAATGCTACTGCTTCGAGCCTACTGGGAAGGAACCCAACCTGTTTGCAAACCAAGATCAGTAACAGGACACAACACAAACAGATGGAATGGTGACACCATCAAGACAGAAATGTTAAAAGAAAAGTTTGATAAATAAATAATGAAGGTGGCTGTGAAAAGAATAACAGTTAAAAAGACTATAACATGTTAAAAGAGCCATGTATAAAATAAGCTTAACTTTAGCTGAGAGGGGTTGTTAAGAGCACTAAACGCTTGACTTTCCTTAACCGCTTGACCAGACCAAAGTCAAGGTGTTAAAAATAATTCATACTTTAGCCGAAGGCCTCTCCTTCCTGACCAAATATCAGCTGCCCAGGTCTCAACTGAGGAGGTTGACCGCTGACGCTGTTATCAGCAAGAGGACATGCTAGAGTTAGGTACCATTCCAGCATGAACCTCTTTCCATTTGAGAATTCTTTAAGATATGGCACCAATAAACTGCTCCTATGTAATCTGTATTATAAATCATATTTGCAAATAAAAGATCGATAGAAAAGAACATACAACTGCCAAAATAACAATGTCATAGCTATTATCTATCATTTCCAATAGAGCTGACGGACTAGAGTCCAACAGGCTGTAATTATCATTGGGCAAACAAAGTTGCTATTGATCCTATATTAAAACACACAAAAATACAAACAGGCCTATATCACACACATATAGCAGGCCTATTACAATTTAAGAAAGACTGCAAAAGATGGGTCCCTATTCAGGAAGGCTAGGATTTCAAACCTTTTACGTACTGCCTTTTCACACATTTGAATTGCAAACATGGCCCAGATTAATGTTCCAGCCAGCGTGCGTAGGACAATTTTAAAAGCGTTGTGAATTTAAATCAATTAACATTGAAAATGGCTTGTCACAGCAAGCCATTTATTCCTGAATAACTCAACACAGGTTTGTAAAGTGGCAGTTCTTGACACACTCTACCGCACCCGTTCTGCACGCTGAGATAAGACAATGCACCCATTTCCTTCCCATGTCCCTCATTCAGCCAAAATGAAACGGACAATGAAAAAGACAATGAAAGGCTTTCACTACCTTACTAGCAGACAGCATACATGTGAATGCTGACAGTAACAATTAGCTAATGGAGGGGACTTTAACTTAAGTCAGTCATGAGGTAAACTCTCAAGAGTGGGGCCTCGTAAACTTCAATGCATTCTGAAGCTAAATATTTAGCCCATCTCTCACTGTCGGACGGAACAAAAGGAAAAAACATAATCAGCTCATACTGATGCAGCAAGGGTGTATGGTTGTAGTAATATTACAAAAACAGTGTCATATCTGTAGCTCCAATGGCAAAATACTGAGTCATGTACAAATTACTTCCTTTTAATGTAGAAAGGCCTAACCAGGGACAGATTAGCTTAGGTTGAAAATCTTGTATGAAAGACAGCTGTTTCATGTTTTTTAATGTCATGTTCTTTGCATTGGCCCTGAAAATTAACAAATACATAAAATAAAATAAAGGAAAAGTCAGACACTATTCTCAGTGTGCTGACAAAACAAGAGGGGTTTATTAGATATTGACAACTGGTTACAGTATCTTGATTTTCTGAGTTTTGTATTAATACATGAAATACACTTAATGGGGAATTCCACCACCATTCAATATTACATTACACATATTTGTAGTAGTCGCATACTATCTGTCATTGTACATTTACATATAGATAAATACAACAGTTAAACCCGATGTTTCCTAAAATGATACAATGGAGGAAACATCAGGTAACAGATTAAATCTATAAGGGGTCAAGGAGCCAGTCGATTGTCCAATCATTGCGCTGGGAGGCTTGGCCTAATCTGAACTGCGGTTGGAAAAACAATCATGGATGCCTGCCCTCTTTTTGTTAGGTGGATTGTTGAGAGCAGTTTAGAGCATTGTTACGATGGCAGCATAGAGTTTAGCATTACATCTTTGTGATGAGAGAACAGCCATACTTATATTGTCTCAACTCTTTATGGGCATGCAGCCTTTCGAAAAGGCAGACCAATCAAAAATAAACTCTTTGGCCAGACCCCATGTTCAAACATAAGCCAAATGTTTTACAAAATGCTTAAGGCCTATATCTTCAGTTGGGTGGTTTTGGTTTAAATGTAATGGTGTGTTCCATTAGTTTGAGATAGGCATTGTAGTAAAGTAGCTCAGTAACTTCCAGTAACCATTTACATACAATATTGCTTGTTAGCCTCATATTTACTAAATATACTGGGAGTTTATACTTCCTTGCCTTGATATTATGGCTTCGAACCCTGACATCAACTACAAGGACTTAAAACTTTGGAAGCTAAATAAATATAAAAAGGACACCGCAGTAATTACGGTTCAATGATACACACTGTATCAGTTATGATACATAATGAAAGCTGTTGGCTGATTATATATTTTTTATACATTTAATTTGATAACTTTGTTCTTTCTGTATTTGTTTAATTTGTATTCAGTGTATGTTCATATTGACCTTTACAAGGATTGGGTTCAAGAGTTCTCAATTTAGTTTTTTGGGTTATTGTATCATTGCTAAAATGAATATATTTAACACATTAAACATAGCACCTCTTAGATATACTGACTAGAGTATTTTAGTCCTATCCCCACCCTTGAAGGACTCAATTGTAACTCAAGGATATTTAGTAGTCATCTTGCAATAGTCCAAGTTCTCTAAAATACTATGAAATATGAAAATCTGTGACCAAGACAATTCCAACAGTATGTGTATAAGTTTATTATGGATGGTTTCTACAGTGGCTTCTGAATTATACATGTTGCTTAATTGGTCTTTACCATATAAAAGTGATTTTGTATCAGAAAGATATATACAATTAAAAAGGAAAGAATCTGGTTAAAATGATGTTGTATGTCGCAATGCTGTGTTTGAAATAAACGTATGATTCCAGAAAGAAAAATAAATTATTCTGTGCTCAAACTCAAAGATGGTTTAATCATTTAAACCTCACATAATACTCAGAACCCTCAAAATAAAAAACAAAAGATTGTATAGACCTAATGTTTATGCAAACAAGATACAAAAATGGGTATCTGGGATTTATATTTAGGTTTTGTGATTCACTGAATAGTATTGTAGAACAAGATCACAAGTGAGTGGCATGCGTTTTTTTTTTATTAATCGTTGCCCACTGGCAATATAGGATGCATCACAACATTAAAACAAGATCACAAGATCATCAATAATTAAACTGCAGTGTGCGACCACACTAGACTAGACTGACTAGACTTTATAATGTGTTGCATAATCTGGGCCCAGCACATCTCACGTGCAGACTTCCTATTGGATGCAATTATGTAGTGGCTTAACACAGTATAAATCCCCATGTTCCAAAGCAGTTCCAGACCAAAAACCAGATCATCGTTTAAGATAGGGAGCCTGGTCGTAGCCCTGAAAAAAACTGGTGAACATCGAAGTGCCTTTGAGCGGAGACACTTACCATGAACTCTGACCCCCTCCCACAATATGAAGGAGTACTAAGACATAGTAACCATCGATAGAAAGGTATTCCAGTACTATGGATGGTCGGGGATGTCAAATAGTGTCCAGCAGGGCAGAGACAAAACCAGGGGCAGATGGGAGGCTGCTGGTGCACACAGACAGACGGAGCAACATACGGAAGGGCAGGCCGACATCATGGCAATGTAAATTATGTCTGATGCATTATTGGTTACACTTCTCTTTCTCATCCCTCTCCTGGCTCCTGCTGTGCTTCAGTATGCTACGTACGTTTGGAGTTTAAAGTCAAACAAAAGACGATCCGATGTTGACTTTAAATCCAATATTATGTCAACTGTACTATAATGTGTTTCAGTACAGCTATTGTCGTCGAAAATGCACAAGGATAGTTTTTTCCATTTAATAAAATGGTTTTGTCCTTTAAATATGTAAAAATAGACATGAAATACTGTAAAAGGTAAAACCATTATATGTTGTGTTAGTGTTCAAGTTAGTGTAGATTTGTCAAGCCATTATTAGCGTAATGTGCAGTTTTGACATTAGACAATGGAAGCCATATTCCGTATGTGGGCTAGAAATGTACATCAACCTTGGGTTGCTTTTTGGAGCAGTCTAAGACAAGGAAGGTACCGAAGTACATAGTAGCTCAAGGCTAAACTATTATCTCGAGTTTCCTGTTGCTCCTCTTTTCCTACAACCCTCCCCAAGGATGTCAGCTGACACACACTGAGTGGAGCGGTAATGTGGAAGGAAGAATAGCTGGTGAAAGATAATACAGAGGGTTTGAGGGGTCAAACTAGTAACTTTTTGTAAAGCATTCGCCTACACCTGTGGCCTCACACAGCCAATATATTTAATTCAGCCATAGAAATTATACGAACTATGTGGAATATGCCTGAAGATACACGAACGTGTACGACTCCAACACAGCAAATATTTGGTTAACAGTCCCAGGTGTCTATGGTAACGCATTCAAAGCGGAGACGACTATGGATTTTGGCCTCACCCAAGCTTTAAAGAAAGCTTATTTTTGTAGATAGCGAGGTGTATCACTTCTCGAAGTAAGACAGCAGTGTTCATTAAAAAAAGAAAGTTACAGGTGTCTTGGTTCTGAGACTGACTAATTCAAATCATGTATATTAGGCCTAACGTTACCTTATTGAAGTCATGAAAATGTAGCTACAATATTTTGAGGCACTTAAAATATAAGATTAGTGCAGTAAACGTGTTAAACTTGACGATCGTTAGAACCAAGAGAATGGGATCCACAAGCTAGGTAGATTATCATGCGGAACAACTAACAATTAAGCAAACTTTACAGTTAATATCAAAATGAGCGAAAACAAACAAAACAGTAAAAACTGTCTGAATAATACTGTACGTTTACGGCCGGTAATCGTGGGCCAGTTTTTGGGACCATCAACCACTACCGTTATTGACATACTGCATTAAATGTGTATTGACGTAGGCTAAATGATTGAATGTTCTGAAATTTAAGCCAAGAGTTAAAACACAATTTCCATTGAGCCAGGGTATTTTTCAGTTATTAGATAGTGTAGGTAGTGTAGTGAGACGACACCAAACCAATCAAAAGACATTGGAAGAAATGTTGCCCTCAGGTAAGCCTTACCGCTTTGAGTTGCTCCAATCGGTCCTTCATCTTGTCGGGTAGCTAGCACTCTGAAACTCTGCACTTGAAAATAGGCACTAAATAAAGCACTGCAAATCTGACTTTTTCAGCCAGCTGATAAACTAGCTGTCTAGGGGTATCCCACCGCCAGTGAAAATTGTACTTTTCAAAAGTCTTGTCACGGGTGGCTTTGAAGAGGACGATATCCGCAAGAAAATATTTTCTGTAAATTGTCCATACAATATGGCTGCTGAGGTTAAAGCGTGTGGTTTTCGCTAAATCTCATCGCCCGGAGGATTAAAACAGCAGTTGTGTTCAGCAGCATAATCTCTCTCTCTCTCTCTCTCTCTGCTGGCCCAAAGTAATCATTCTAAAACGCACTTTCTAGTTCACGCATGCGTGAGGAGGAACTCTTTGGCCACTTGCATGTAGCCACTCCCTGGCCTAGCCAGGAAGATGGGTGCACCTGCTCAAAGGTCCAGTGAGCTTTAATTCGTCAGCCATGTTGATTGTATTTATTAAGAAGACAATGTAACAGGTGCTTCTTTTTCTTTCTCCTAAATGTGTCTCATATAGGGGTTACGTATTGGTCCCGTGAATGTGTTGGGCAAATATAGAGATCGATAGGGCACGAATTGAAATATTGATCGACTCGTTCTGTTTACTATAGACACGCGCGCGCACGCCAGTGGTTTTGGAAAAAGCCACCCTACGTCACTTATTCCATTCCAACACGCGGATGTTCCATACGCAACTTATTCTATTCGACCAAGCAGATCGGGATCTGCTCGCTCGCCATTAAGGCAACGAGTTATCACGGCCACTGACCAATTGATGATGTTTACTGCATCTCAGCCATGCCAGGAGAGATAAGAAAAAAATTATATAAAAGTTAGGTCATCAATTCACACATGTTTATGATATATGTTGGAAGGCCACCGCATACAACTTGGACCAGTTGTGGCCAAACGCGCTGTTATTTAATTGTTCAATTAAATCTGAAAAGGGTAACGACGCAATGTTTACTTAAGGTGTGAACACATTGACATGACGACTGCATTCGACATGAGTGACACCGTGTGGCTGGATGCAGCGGTTACTTGCACCCGTAATAACATTATGAAAGTGTATATTTCGAGATTCGTATTTCAGAGTTATGTCAGACAAAACAAGTGTGCAGTAGCTAGACCCATGTCATGTGTCCAGTAGGACACATGACAGGGAATATTGGAATCATGACATGGGTCTGGTTGCCATCATGATATATTGATGGGTTTGTACCCATCAAGGCACACATGTCAGCACACATGTCATGTGTCCAGTAGGACACATGACAGGGAATATTGGAATCATGACATGGGTCTGGTTGCCATCATGATATATTGATGGGTTTGTACCCATCAAGGCACACATGTCATGTGTCCAGTAGGACACATGACAGGGAATATTGGAATCATGACATGGGTCTGGTTGCAATCATGATATATTGATGGGTTTGTACCCATCAAGGCCTGGGATGCAGAACCGTAGCTAAGAAATGTAAATGATATGCATTTTAACGGCGAAAAAATAAATATGTATATATATGTATAAATGAGGACAAACCCAGCAGGTAGGCTACTATTGTCAGGTTATGCGCAGATCATGTATTTACCTTCCATATACATGTTCTGTATCACCTTGCATGTTATATATACAGTACTGTGACCTATGGCATATGGTCAGACACATTTTTCCCATCGCGCCGGTTCGCCAAGTTCACACGGAGACTATAAATTACGTTTGACGGCAGCACGCGCTCCATATCTAGATATAATATGCATTATCTTTACATCTATCGCACTCCAGCATTTAATATTTGAACATGGCTGCCTCAACCACGATTCATTGATACGGTTTACTTTGCCTCAATACTACTCACTTTAATATGCAGCAAAGGTAAACTACAAAAATCGGATGCATTCATTCTTGCTTTGCAAGAGGTGAAATGTTCCATTGGCACATAGTTTGATGACCCAATATTGGTGTAAATACTGAAGCGTAGGTTCACGTACAGGTAAACAGTGGAGGGTAAATTATTTGGTCTAGATTAGCTCATATTGTATTAAAATGGGAAAATACAAGTCAGTCATTGTATATTGTGAATGTTTTTATTCAAATTTTTTCCATAGTGCTTCCAGTGGGAAATACAACAGCATTAAGTAAGCTGGCTAATATCTGTGGAGGGTGCTTGAAGATGAGTGGCACCTTTCCATGCCAACAACACTAGGGTGGGTCTGTCTTATGCCATGAAAATGGAATCACAACTTCTCCAGCAATTTGTCTTGTTAAACACAAAAATGTTCAAATAAAAAATAAATCTGCAACAGGGTTTTACAGTAAAAGGGTCCAAAGTCGACGGTAGGGGCATGGGATGGGCGTTCGGTAACAGGTTAAAGTTCCTCATCATCATCTGGGAGGGCTGTATTGGATGCAGTCTGAAGAAAGAAATAGTTTATGTAAATCCCAGCATGAAAAAAGTACATTATGTCCCAGTATAAACTGAAAGGACCCAGATTCAACTTCAAAAATCGGATAAATACTAGATCTTTAGTTATGATAGTTGATGAGGAGAGCTGAAGAGTTGTGCTGTTATAAACAAACTTAGCCATCTTGCATTTTTTTAGGTTAATCAAATAATGTGGGTCAAGTTAAACCAGGGTCCCAGACACTAAAATATCAAGGGGAAAATACTTACTCTTAGTTCGTCCTCGTACTGCGCCGCAAGATTTGGGTCCATCTGGACCTCTGGGGGAGCGAGAGCGGGCATCTCTACAAACTCCAGGTTTGGGTCACCAACCAGTTTCCTTGCTAGCCACAGGAAGGGCTTCTCGAAGTTATAGTTGCTCTTGGCTGAGATGTCGTAGTACTTGGAACACATTGGACACAAGATAAGTTATTCTTTGACATGCCCATCATCCAAGCAAGTGAATACAAAATCAAAGTTGGGTCATCAGAGGTGATGGTCACAGGACTTCATGTTACCTGCAGATTCTTCTTGCGGTGAAATACAATGCTCTTCGCTTTGACTTTCCTGTCCTTGATGTCCACCTTGTTTCCGCAGAGGACTATGGGAATGTTCTCGCAGACACGCACCAGATCACGATGCCAGTTGGGCACGTTCTTATAGGTTACTCGAGAGGTGACGTCAAACATGATGATGGCACACTGAGCTATGGGAGGACAAGTTTAAAAAAATGTTATAAACATGCAACTTTTTGATAGAAAAGATAAGTTGAGCTTTTATATTTTAACCACCAATTGTGTGTGTTGATTTTTTTCATGAACCATAGTGTACCTTGGATGTAATAGCCGTCTCTGAGTCCGCCAAATTTCTCCTGTCCGGCCGTGTCCCACACATTGTAGTTAATTTGCCCTCTGCTGGTGTGAAACGTGAGAGGGTGCACCTCTACTCCAAGAGTGGCTGGATGGGATAAAGGTCAGATACATAACATGCAGTTAGACAAATACTGTAACATTGCATTACTTTCAACTTCTCACAGTTGCATGTCAAAGGTGAGGAGACGTTTGGGCGCCAATAGTATAGTTGACATTCACAATCTGGAAATCCAATTAATGGCCAATTTTCATCAATGGCCATTGTTGACGTTCAATTTCGAAAGCTTTAATTTGGTTTCTTCTGGATTTCTAGTGCAAATGCGTCCCAGTTATTTGGCAGGATTTGTTACTTCAAATGACTGCATTATAGATGGGTGTATCTAGCACTCCCGATAGTACGTACTTGTTAAGTGTGGTGGTGTATACGTGTTAAATGTTTCGGTCCAAGACATTAAGTTACTCACCAACATATTTCTTCTCGAACTCTCCTGTTAAATGGCGTTTTACAAAAGTAGTCTTTCCTGTTCCTCCATCGCCGACTAACACAAGCTGAAAGAGAAACAGAGGTCAGGGCGGCTTATACTGGCTGGTGCTGGTTCTACACCTGGTGAGCCGGTACTCTTCTTGCCAGAAACACTTACCTTGAATTGCGGCGTCTGCGAGGGAAATGCTGCCATTGTGTATTCTTTCTGTGATCTGTTTGAAACAATGAGGATGTTAGCTTCTTGCCATCATATGCGACATTGATCAGCGATACAAACACCAGCTGATTAATTTAAATTCGACTTGACTAAAAATATTGCAGAGAAGTCGAACAAAAATATGTTGAAAGATATACGCTTCACACAAATGGATGTCAAACTACAGTTTGGGCGGCACGGCTAACCAGCTAATAGTCCATTCTAGCATGTTCCATTATAGCCAAAATACCACCTTGCGTCATCCTGCAAAGTTACTCGGCAACGCTTTATTTCAACACAAATAGAAATCACACCATCACAAAATACCGGATCTAGCACTTACAAATACATTAGGAACACTTGGAAACATGGTTATATCAACGGGTCTAGTTTACTTGTTAGCTAGTATTAGCTAAATGCTACTAATTGAGTGCGCGACACTGCGCGCGAGCGGACTTTGTTGAAGTTAAGACTCGATTGAATATGGTCCCGTTATTGACTATTTATAAAAACACTCAGCTACACAATTTTGTTGTGGGCTGCGATCTCGCTACAAATATAGCCCACAAACGTCCACGTAGTGAAGTAGACTTGTACTTGCTAACCAGTTAGCTCCTACAGCATGGAAGCCATTCCTTTATCAAAGCTAGCGTGTTTAGGGGGAAGACAACACGAATTTGTTGGTAATTTTCCTCGCGGTAAGCATGACTGCACTTACTGTACGATTACGCCTAAAAGATAGCGTTCCTACTATCGTTGACTAAATCCACCGTAGAAATTAGTTCTACCTGGATTTAAATATATACTATAAAGCGCCGATGCTCACTTACCCGGCGTTGCAGCGAAGAGAGAAAGAGTAAATGGCTGCGTTCGCGGGAGATTCAGCGTGGACTATACGAGTCAGTTTCCGCCCTAATCACGTGACGCTCTCAGCTGAAGAAGATAACGCTGATCTCGTAAAAATTCACCCAATTCACTCGATATTTGTGTATTTTCTTGAAAAAATACTTTTTCTTATATAACATTTAGAGAATGGCATATAGTGCTGTCAGTCTGGATTGTGAGTAATAAACATGGGATGGACACAGGCTTATCTTACACTCTTTAATACGTCAACATTGTATTCCTTACCTGGTTTGAAAATATAAAGACATCACGTAAATCACCAAAGATACATTATTAATATTGGGGATTTTTACCAGTCTAGATGCTAAGAGTTGAGCAACAAAGTGCTTTAATAACCAGGCCACTAGCCATTTATAAAAAAGCAAGTCTGATGTGGTCCTGAGGAAAGCAACATTGGCTTTCTATACTTTGAGAATCATTGCCCTGCAAAATACCAAAACTTCTGTCAGGAAATGACTGAAATTCCATAGCACTATGACAGACATGAAGTTGGACTGCTCTGGTGCACTCACAGGCAGTTAACAGATGCAAAAGTTAGCGGTACAAGTAATCAGCCTGTATGTTAGCTGCAATCTCAGCCTCCCACTGGTCTCCATTGTTGAGCAGCTTCTCCTTGTTGTACAGCAGCTCCTCATGGGTCTCTGTGGAGAACTCAAAGTTTGGACCCTGTGAGAACGACGAGTCATATTGAGAAAGTTAAAGGGATAGTGATTACATTTTTAAGAAACAATTGGTTGCATTACATTCATATTATGATGCCACAGAACAAGATATCAAATGATCCATTTTTTCTGTGTTCAGGAATGAACATGGCCTGACAAGTTTAATACAGCCCCCTATGTATTACTATGAAAGCCAGTGGAAGAAAAAAGAACATGCTATCCAACAGGTGGAGGTAGTTGAAGGGAGAGACATTAAAAAATTACTGTTGTTCTAGAAACAAAGATTTTGTGTGAGTCGTCACAAAGACTAGTTTTTGGACAATACAAATGCTAAAAAAAAAACCTCAAATGTAATAATACTGCACAATGCACATTTTAAAGTCATTGCATTCTAAGTGTTTTAAAATGTTGGCCTCCGACAGCACTCAAATTGCTACAGATCTCTACATTTAAACTGATGCAGAGCTACTCCTACCGATACCTAGGCTATGACCCATGTATTTTATATATATTATAATAAATGGATGTGGAAGCCATCTTTTTTTAAGTATAAATTACAGGGAGAGACAAAGAGTCTGTGGACGGCGTGTTGTGCGTGCCTGGACAATAGCATCGACAGGACATGCCTCCTGGCAGAAGCCACAGTAGATGCACTTGGTCATGTCGATGTCGTAACGCGTGGTCCTCCTGCTACCATCAGCACGAGTCTCAGCCTCGATGGTTATGGCCTAGGAACAAAGTATGTACATTACTGATAAGGAATATCAAGATATAAGCAAATAATAGCTGTGCTATAAAAGAATAATCATCAATTATAACAGAATTGTTCTTAACATAAAGGTGCATTGGTTAAAAAAAATCTGAAAAAATAATTTCTTTAAATGTTTACATGTTTTACTTTACATGTTTACAGACCATCTAAAGTCCATCAAGTTCAGCACCAGACATGATAGCCTCTGCCCTCATACAG
>OMKX01056233.1:0-13257 GCA_900302425.1 Brosme brosme
ACCACCACCACCTGGCCCTGCCCCCGCTGGGCACCGTCAGCGAGCTCATCTGCCACGCGGGCGGCCACAAGAGCCACGCCCGCACCCGCTCCTGCCCAGTGTTCATCCCCCCGCGGCCCGACCACCCCCCCAGCACCGGCGCCGCTGCCGCCGCCGCCATCCTGCTCACACGTGGCCACAGCAGCCTCAGTTGCCCTGGCAACGACCTCAAAGCAATAGCCCCGCCCATCCTTGTGTCCTCCCATCAAAGAGGCTCCGCCCACGTCTGAGTGGCGGACGCTTTACTCTCGGGTGGGGGGGGGGCTTGCCTTCCCGCTGCCGTTGCCCCAGCAACACACAGTGTCCAAGTTAACAACCAGGATTCTCTCGTGACTATGGCCGACAGGTAGAGATACCACAAAACTGACGAGCACGCTTGACAGTTTATTACAGGGCTGGCCATTAATGCAGACGAGAATGGGGGTCGCCGTACCATGCTATTTAAATTATCTTTTTTATCTTATTTTATTGTTGGCCCCATCTGCAGCCTCTACACAGTATCCGCAGAAGGCCAGACGTCCATATCGGTTATTAACTGCAAGACATTAATATGGTGCTACCGTTACATAAAGGAGGGGGAGAGGGCATTATATTCTTGCCTACACTGATTGGAGAGTAGACGGACCACTTAAAATCCACGCTGCACCTAAAGCACAATTGTATCAACCTTTTACTATGCAACATCCCCTATATATATACACACAGCTCCTCCCTGACCTATTAGTACTGTACAGCTTGTTCTACATCTCCCCGCCTCTAACGCCTTTGACTGACTCTATCGGAAAAATCTTTTTTTCTCTCCTTGCGAGAAACGGCCGCCTTTTCGTGATGTACGCTGGGCTGTAGCCCGCTTTGATGTTATTATCGTCAGTGTTTTATTCTGGTATAGGCCAGACGTCTTGTTCATGTCGTTTAAAATGGACCCAAGTATTGTATTTTCATTTATTCGCTCCCAATGACCTAACCCTGCTTCACCTTTTGCGGAACAGTGCCTCTGTAGCGGCCAGTCCGGCTAGGTAGTTACCAGGCTAACTAGCTAACCACAACAAGAGCCAATCCCATCTTCTCGGACAAGGGGACGTCCATGTGCTTATTCTTTCATGTTCGGAAAATATTCGTTATTCCATCTTAAATTTAGTGCCCAGGGATTTCGCATCAAATGGTAGCCTATAGCATTTAACGTCTTCATTCACGGTCTTCTAATCTTAGTCAAGAGAAGTAGCTTGCGCTTCTATTTCCCGCTAAATCATCGTCTACTCTTCGTGAAAAGCAAAAAAGGGAAGAGAAGTACAATAGCCTCTTATCATGTGCTTAAACTACTGTATGTCTTACAGATGTGACATATACATGTATACATAAGATACACAATTGGAACCAGATGCGTAAGTAAGGCAAATCATTACTTTTGGACATAAGTACTGTAATTTTTGGGTACTGCTGTATTTTTAATGAATCAGGCCCAGATATTTCTTTTTTCCTCATATTTTTTTTTTTTATGTTATTGTGATCCATTGCAATCAAACATATTCATAATTTTGGCTTTTTTATTCTAATGGCTTCTTACTCGTCATCAGATGTACATAGTACTTATTTAGTAGTCGTTTTAGGCTTTAATAAATTAGAGCAGTGAGCATGTAACTGATGAAGGCCATTTATCAAACAAGAGTCATCCGATAGTAACAATTCCATTCATGGGTGTTGGTTGCCCTCTAGTGGACAGAATTATGATTGTTTAGGAAGGCCGATGAATGTTTGTGTAAGGATTTGTACTTTTGAACAGTGAACAGTTGGCAATGGGATAAATATGTAATTTAATCACTGCACAGCTTTCCATTTACCATAAAAACCACTTCAGACCCAGTTTATTGCAAAAAACGATCCAGTATACACCTGGTTAAAATCACATTGTTGTGCCTATAAATACGGCTGTATGCAAAGAGATGGTGATTAACATTAACAAAACAAACAATAAGCACAACGTAGCCCTTAATGAAATTACTTGTCTTTTGCTCTTCGTTTTTATCAATTTTGCTGACCTACAATTTTACAATTTCCGATGTTCATGCACATTTAACCCAAGTCTGTTTTTAATTTACATCGAACCAAAAACTTTTTATTTTCAAGGAAAGATTGTGCAGTGATTAAACCATTACCTACCTAACCTTTACCCACGTTTCATTGTAGTTTGAAAGTGTGTGTGTGACTAATGCCAAATTATGTTTAATCTTAGGGTTATCATTAAGAAGTAGTACCTCAAATTACATATTCCTGTGCTCGTGTAAATATTTTAAGCTTACTATACAGCTCATAGTTAGAAGCCTATTTATGAACTAACCTGTAACAATGTAGTCTTTAAAATGGAAACATAAAAACTGATAAAATAACTTAAAAAAACACAGAACCAACATTATTTTGTTTCATGGTGCCTGACCAATATTTAAATAGCAAGGGGATGTTAATCAACTGTTTTAATTTTAATGAAGCTTTCTGTTAAGAGAACTCCATGTTACTACAATTCCCAGAATGCCATCTTATTTTCTTTCATTGGTCTCCAAAACCAAAACCGATTCTGGTTGATTGAACCGGTAATAACACTGACAGCCTGGAGAAGTGCACACTTTCCAGGAAAATTGTACAATATTCTGCCAGGAACCGCACAAATGGATATGTTACAGTTGTGTCTTTAGTCCCAGAGAAGAGGGTGTACTGTAGTGTCTTGCTGGGGTCCTGCTCTGACAGTTCTCCATCCTTAAACCTTGTATATTGCAGCTTGAGCAGCACCACACTGGCCTTTTGTATTTATATACATCCTGACCTCCTAGTGCTGCATTGACTTTGGGGTTGTAAAGACAACACAGAAAATAATGTGTGGAAATACCTTCCATTGCATATTGGGCCCATTGTATTTTATGGTTCTGGATCATTTCATCCTCTTTGTCTACCTTTTGTGTTATTCACCTTTTTGACCTAACCCCACCCTCCCAACGCCTAAAATTGTTTCAGGTCTAAAAACATTACGTTAACAGTTCCACAATATCTAAAACGATTTACAAAAGCATCGGTAAAACAACTGGAAAAGAAACGTATAGGGGTGAAAACAAACACACATGGGTCAAGCTGCAATAGATAACGTCAGAGGATGAGAACAAGGTCTTTCTCACTTCTACTGTATCTAGGAATGCTCCAATACCTGCATGGGATGACTTGCAATGGGCCTTATTCACCTAGTGGCCATCTTGGCTCTAAACGCTAGCTGGGTGGAGGCCCTGAGTACGGAGGTCCGCATTCAGGTCCCCCACCCAGCTAGCGTTTTGATGGCCAAGGTGAACAAGATGGCTGCAAGGTGATAAAGGCCAATATGCTATTGACTCCTATATGACACCATAACAATCAAACTTTCCTGATGATTTGGGCGATAATCGATGAGGTGTTGGTAACTCCTAGAATTCATATCCACAGTGAAGATACTGGTATTAATTCATTCCAACTGTAGACCTCCATAGGTTCAAGTCACTTTTCTGATGAAAACAGATGCCTAGACTACTACTACTACTACTACTACTGCAATCGTTATGACTTCAGGTAGATTTGCTTCAGTTTCATTAAAAAGATAAACAGTATTTGGAAACTGGAAGGTGTTTGCCTTTTATGGACTAATGTTGTGTTCTGATGGTCAGGCGCTCTCCTTTTGCTTTTTGTGTTCCTCAGGCGCAAAAAAAACAAGTCTAAATGATGTTTGTGAGCAGTTGGTTTACAGATGCCTTGAATACTGGATATTTGTCATTAAAAAAGATTAAAGTCTCATTCGTGTCTTGATTCAATTTCTTGCCATGGCAAATCTCAATATAGAACTGGTACATGAGGAGTTGGCATCTATTGTGGCACTCTCATTTCGCTACACGGTATACACTCAATGGCACTCCTGCGGTCCGCTTCAAATTCAGCCAATTGCTTAAAACATCTTTGCTGTCTAACCAAGAGCCTCTGAGCAAGGCACTTGTAGCTTATGTGTTCCAAACAGGCCAAACCAGACCAACCTGTTACATTTGGGCCAAGTGTGCCTAAGATGCGTTCTAAGAAGATCTAGAACTGTCTCTGGCACTTCCCCAGCACTATCTTCATACCGTACTGCGTACCACTATTTATCATTCAATATGAAATACTGTTGTCATTAAAGTGTGATTTTATTTCCGTTTTTGTTGTTTATTGGTACAGCTCATTGTTTTAGAATGAAATCATTGAGAAAAAAAAAGCTATTACATATACGTATATAAGGGGAGATCCTTAAATACTTAGTAAGTGCAAGATGAGGATATGGCAAACAAATTATACCAGTAAAACTAATGTTTCATGTGCTTTTATAAATCAATCTGCCATGCATCACAAATCCTGGAATATAGATCCATATCCCAGTGTTGACATAAATTACATCTCCACATAATTGTGCCTACAAAAGGAGCCAATTTGACAAGCATGGTTGTGCCCTTAGGTCACTAATTACCATGTGGGGAATGTATTGTCCACATCCCTACTGTGTCAAATTGTCCCAGAAACATTTCTTACCCATTTGCTGTTTTTTTTTTTTAAATGTCCCCTTATAAAGTTCAGTTAAATGTGAGTTAACAAGAAGGATCTCTCATGTTTAAAGTCAACAAAGACGGGGCCCTGGGAGGATGAGCTGGTTTTGTTGCTCTGCTACTGTTCTACATGTATTTATTGAGCCAGTTGAGCATGTCTGACCGGGCCTCCAGAATATGCGGTCTGTCTGAGGGGTTAATGTCTTCCCTCTTTCGGTGGACAAATCCGTGAGACTGGTCCGGAAAAATCTTCACCTGGTGGTCCACGGTGCATTTCTCCTTCAGTCTAGCTTGAAGAATGCTGACCTGGGAAGATCAAGGGCATTTATCCACGCATACAGAGAGAAATATTGCCAGCAAACAGTTAGATTTGAACAAAGATGTGGACGGAAAAAAATAGACTGAACAAACCTGTTCAAGTGGTATAATCTTGTCTTTCTCAGCAAAGATGAACAGAACAGGGCTCTTCAATTCAAAACAGTCTTCCCTTTCACGTATGATACCTGTCAGCATCAGAGCACAACATACATACTTAATAACACATTAGGCCATCATGACCGGCAGCTCCTGTCGACTTTTGTTAGCCATTAATGGGGTGTTAGCGTGGCAACTGGTTTTCAGTGCACATTTTGGATGCAGGCTACGGTACAGTTTACGGTGACCCATTACCGTAGACAGAGACCCCAGCTTTTATCTCTGGATAGTCGAGGGCCAGGTGATGCGCGGCGATGCCTCCCCAACAGAAGCCCACCGATCCGATGAGGTTGACCCCACACTGCTCCTTCAGGAACCTCAAAACAGCATCCACTTCTCTAGAGCGGGAACGAAGGGCCCGAGTCACTCCTTTTTAGTCTCTGAGATGCAGTATTGTCATATGGGAGCCAAATCAAACTACAAATATCTTTAACATGGTTTCACTTCATCATTATTTTCTCATTAACATTGCTAGAGCCACAGTGTTTTAATGGCATGATAATGATAACATCAGCATACAATTAACAGATGTTTCCTTTGAAGCAGACTTGCGATTGATTGATCGAATGAACAAATGAACTATGTATGTTTGTCTACGTATGTATTAGTATGTAAACTATGTATGCGTACGTATGTATACTTTCTATGTGTACTTATGTATATGTATGTGTACGTATGTACATGTATGTATGAGTATATGTCTTCCAGCCTGTATGTGAGCTCAGCTTGTTCACTCTGTTGTTTACGCAGGTGTCCCTTTGAAGGTTGAGTGCAATGTATGTGTATTGGAAAATCCAAAGTTTGATATCTTGTAAATTATTACAAGTATTACTTAGATATTTCAAATGGGCAATCAGCTCATCATGCTGAATATTTTGATGTATAATGTGTATGTAGTGTAAATATTGAGGGATAAAATGCAGTTTATACATTTTCCTTGGTTTTAATGTTTTGATTGGGACAGCCACTCACACACACACACATGCATTTTTTTTTATCAACTTTAATCTTAATTATCTTAAAAACGATATGTACTGTTGCTTAGTAAATCTATAGCACACAATTCCACCTGCTTGCAACCACACTAATAATAAAAAGAAACATGATAACAATAGTGTGGCTTGCTTTGCAATCACACTAATAATAAGAAAGAAACATGATAACAATAGTGTGGCTTGCTCTGCAACCACACTAATTAAAGTATGCTGGTAGATTAACCTGTTAATGCTGGTGGCCTTTTTATCCTCCAGCCATTCCTGGAACTTTGACCAGTCACTTGTTGGGTTCCAAGGATCCTTCCCAACATAGAAATCAGGACAAACCGCACTATAAGACAAAGCAAAAGAACAAAACGTGGCCAGTAAATCATACCAACTCGTAATTAACTCTTGATTTAATGTTTATTTTTATTAATATGCTTATTGTAGGCAGGCAGTTTACATACATGTATCCATTGGCCGCCAACATATCGGCAATATATCTAGTATTAGGCAATTGCCATCCATAGACGTCATGAATGACAATGACGGCCTTGTCAGACACAGAAGACGGCTTCACTACGTAAGACTTGATGTGCTCTATTTGAACCTCTTCCCCACGTCCACCATAGTCCATCCGGTCACCGATTGCACATGGGCACGGCTTTGCTTCGTTTGCCATCTGAAATATTTTATAAAATAAATATTTGAATAAATAGGCCTATTTATACACGAATCTAAACACAAAAATATGCACAGGGAGAAAAGGACGGATAGAGAATGACACAGAGAGACCGAGAATGTGCAGAGTTCAGCTGGATCACAGCAAGCGGTGTTAACTGTCCAAATGGCACTGGCTCTAAATCAGGGACCGTGTGATTACGAAATAGCTGGTAACATGACACAGCAGTTGAATGCGCCTTTACTTTACCACCGACCATGTGACTTATCAACGACTTTGATAAGTACAATATATAGTTTACGCAGAACTACTGCAAGAGTTCTTGTTACCAACCTTTGTGTTGCAGAAGAAGGTGAAACAACGCCGACCTGGACAGGAGGAAATAGTGCCTTTCAGAGGAATAGCGTTTCTCTTGAATTGGTTGTTGAACGCCCCTGATGACGTACAAAGCCAGTCAGAATGTGATCTCTGAAAGGCAACATGAGCTTATTTGCAATGAACACGAGTTGGTTCTCTACCCAATTGGGCACCTCAAAAGGCACCGCTGGGATTCGAACCCAGGATCTCCTGTTTACTAGACAGGCGCTTTAACCATCTAAGCCACGGCGCCGTCCGATTCGTATGCCACTTGGCATGACTTCAATGTCAAAATAGACATGCAACGTACAGCAAATTCATACATAATGCTACAAGTGCAATATATATTGGTGAGAAAATGTGACCGAACGAGTGAATAATGGTGCATTATTGTTTGGTTTTCGTTTGAAAGTATTATTCTCCCAATAATAAAATGTTTAGGCTGAACGGGAACTTTAGGCTAAGAATTGACACTATTATGTCAAAATGTTTTGTCTATAAGTTCGAGAAACGCCTACTTTTTGCAATGTTTGGCAGGACACATGTGAAAGCTATTTCTGCCACCAGATGTCGCTCTTGACCGTCTGTTAGTAGTAGTAAACTATTGTTAGTGTTTCCGTTTATCTAAAAAAATAAATGTTTTTCTTCTTTAACAATTCTTTGTTTTTAGAATTGTATGAGTCACCAACACATGGAGGTGTCACGATTTATTAATCAAATGTTAATATAAATTCTGCATTTCCAGTTGTTCGACAGCAGGTCGACCGTATGTCACAGTCGCGGAAGTTTGCTGCCGTAAATCTAGGTATACTGTCGTAGTACCATACGCGTCGCTAACACGGACTTGGCTAGCTAGCGAGGTTAACAGGCTAGCTGTTTTCTCTTCATCTTTGATCATATTTTGGACTAATATAATGCAATGTGATCCAAACCTTAAGATATAAATCTGCCATAAAATAACTATAATTTGCCATAGGTGTGATTTCTTACGGTGACACTGATCGGAAGTAACGTTACCTAAGCCAGCGCTGATATTTAATTTCTGTGGACACCATTTTAGGACTGTCAATGTATCCGACCCCCAAGGATATCCCTTTCTCTCTGGCTCACTAAGCTAGACATATATATTATTATATGTGTCGCGGATGGATCCCCAATAGAGGATACTCTTGAAGAAATTGTACCTGCTGCATCCCAAATAAAATGGACACAGCGGAGGAAGGTAAATAAAGAATCTAGCCCACATAGCTACTAGTTGTAGCCAGTGAACCATTATGAGTGACACTACATTAGAAATATTATCTTTGTGCTAGTATTATAAATGAACAAACCACAGTTAGTACACACGTCTTTAGAGGAGAGTAACGTTACAGGAAGAGCCAGAGTGCATTGTTATGGTGATGGTCATAAGTCTCGTACAAGCTTGTATTAGCGATTACCATTTCTTAAAATATAGTTGTAATGACACACTGTTACAATTTATTTAGACTGCTCTTATTAACACACTTCCATCTCTGACCTTCTCGTGTCGACAACTGTCTTTAAATCTGACACACTTGCATACTTGCAGCGGATATTTGTCGTGTGTGCCGATCTGAAGGGACGCAGGACAAGCCCCTCTACCACCCTTGTGTCTGCACCGGTAGTATTAAATTCATACACCAGGAATGGTAAGTTACGTGTATTTTCCCTCTGTGGGAGAATTGCACTATACCCTTGGAAGGATTATAATTAATCCCTTGCCTTTTATGCTGTATGAATGCGATAAGCGTGGAAAAACACTTGCTTCTTAAAACGATCATCCGATGTTCTGTGCCACCAGTATATACTAATATTCCTTGTACAATATAATTCTTCTGATGAGGTTGAGATAACCTAATGGTTAGAACATTATGTGAAAGGAATGGAAAAGGGAGCCACGGTTAAAGGATGAGGGAAACTGGGTGAAAGGTTTGCCACCAAAACGTGGCAAACCAAGTTGTGATTAAAGACCATGAACAGTACGGAAAGAATGGAAGTTGGTTGATGTTGAAGCCATGTATTGGCATTGTTTGATAACAACCCTGGCTTGGAGCTTAGGGGAGGATTCACAGAGTGAGAGAATAAAAAAAACTGTGTGCCGAAGCTGGAAAAGCAGTTGTTCTGCAGACCAGCTTGGCTTTTGTATTACTTTCTTAAAGTTCTAAATAAAGGTCTTAAACTTTATTCAGCGGTTTCCTGATCTCTTTTCTAATTAGAGTTTAAGTGTTGTTCTTTCCACAACACTCCGTACTGACAATCTTAAGACAATATTTCCCAACCACCATGTAATTTTTTTGGAATTGGATGGATTCATTTGGGAATATACTACAATTGATAACTATTTATTTTACACACTAGGCCTATATTTATGACTATGGCTATAACAAGTTAGCTTTAAGAAGTTATTCAAACTAATTTGTTTGTATGAGTGTTGTAGTCAGTTTTTCTTTTGTTTTTGTTTCATATCAGGTGCATTTATGTCTTGATTTGTAATCATGCAATCGTGTGGTTGTGGTGAGGACCATGGGAAAAACAGGTCTTTCTGTGTTTGACTTGTATATTTTTTTCTTCTGATTATGCTGTGTCCTCCCTCTATCCTTTGTGTGAACTGTTCACAAGAGAACTGGTGCTGAATGCAAACAGACACTGAAGCAAAAGCCAGGCCTGGATTGTTCTGTAGCAAATTGTTGACCTGCAGTAATCAACAGACTCGTCCCCCTCACAAAGAAGAGACACGCTAGTTTTCCCCCCATTTCTGTTGGTCAGTTACTTCATCCTGGGGCAATCTTACTACAATAACTGGTCTTTCTTTAGTGCCCAGCCAGTGTGTTGACGGCATGTAGGGGTAATATCCAGTGCCTTACACCATCAAGCTTGTAATCCCCACCATTCGACTGTGTTACAACATAGCTGCCACACTGTCTTTAGGCAAAATTTCCAGAATAAATACTGAAGAGAATGAGCTCTCTTGTGCTAGCATACTTTGATTGGAACATGGTAAAGCTGTGTTGTTGAGTCCAGAACAGCTTCTCCTCATTGCAATATCATGTCATGTGAAACAATTTCAAACTTTCAAATGGTTTAATCCATTGTTTTTGTCGCTAACTTACTTCTATTTTGCACTTTTACGCTTTGGAAAATGTCAACTACACCTAGACCATTTCCAATCCCCTCTTAAGTCCAGTCAGAGATCTTTGATCTTCGTTGTTTATATATGGTTGTGTGATAGGTGATCTGGTACAGTCCATTCATTTTTTATCCAGTTCATTGGAAACAATAAACTGTGCCTGGTGTGTGTGTTAGCATCCTGAACAGTGATGAGTAAATAAATACAGACGAAAGGTAGATTCTCGAGATATTTTTGTCTATGCTTGAAGAAGACCATGTTAGGGATCCTGTGTTGTGTCGTGTTATGTTGTGTGATTGAAGAAGACTGTAGAGGGCAAAAAGCACAAGCGCCGCTGGGCACTCTCGGTCTAAAAAAGAAAAAAGTCTGGTCAGAATCTGTCAGGAACTTTGAGACTTGTTCTTACCTGTGTGATCTCTTTTTCCAGCTTGGTTCAGTGGCTCAAACACAGCCGAAAGGAGTATTGTGAATTATGCAAGCACAGATTTGCTTTCACCCCAAGTAAGTTGTGGATGGATTATGGACTTGAATATGTCGTTTCTTATGTTACTTTTCTTTTATGTGGACATCACAGTTTACATAATAGGTACAACATAAAAACTTTGCAAACACCATATATGTTGTACGAGTGTTTGTAGCGAAACATGCTCTTTTTCAACACCTGTCCACAGCGAGGCTTTAAGACAGATATATTGTCATCGTACTGACAAAACATCTGTATGAGACCCGCTGTGGACAGATGTTTTGTGATGTTTAGTCATCGTGATGCCAATGCTGTTGTATTTTCCATGTGATTTCAATGCAGCATCACATTCCATAGACAATTAAACTGGCTGTATGTCTGGTTCAAATTCTCTCTCTTTCTCGCTTCCTTCTCAGTTTATTCCCCGGACATGCCTTCCCGGCTGCCCGTCCAGGACATCTGTGCTGGGCTGCTGACCAGCGTGGGCACGGCCATTCGCTACTGGTTCCATTACACACTGGTGGCCTTCGCATGGCTTGGGGTGGTCCCTCTCACCGCATGTAAGTGGTGCATGCAAATCATGCACTGGAGAAGTAATGCTTCACAAGGAAACGTTTTGATGGACCATTATTGTAAAATTATCTGGTAATGCTGTGTATGTTAACATAACTCAGTACTGGTTTGTATGCAATTGATTGTATGCAACACAATGATGTAAATCTACAAAAATAGAAGTAAAATACCGTTGATTGATCCATCACATTTGATCTTGTCAAACTGAGTTAAATTTGGAAAGATATTGGATATTTATGCTCCGTAATGAAGCGATCTTAAGGGGGGAACTAATGGGTCACTGTGGTGAGTGGGGTAAACCGTCAACTGAAACACACGTCATTAGGTATCATTAAAGTGGCTTACATGACCATGTGTTATACAGTTTTACATTATTTACATACTTTGGGGTATAGTAGCAGGTGATCCTGATGCTTTTGTGACATAACCGGCTTCCCTTAGCTCATGTCTATCATTTAATAGGATTAAGATAATTAGAGCCCTAGTAACGTGTGTTTGTGTGTATGTATGTGTGTGTGTGTTGGTGGGTGTGTCTGTGGGTGCGTCTGTGTGTTAACCTCCATCAGCGCCCCAGTGCATGTGCTTTTTTTTTTCAGGCTATTGACAGATCAAATTAAGCAATACATTTAAGAAATGGCAACAAAGAAATCGATCACATTTAAAAAATGTGATCCGTTTAAATGGTTTACCATTTACAAAAAACAGGATTACCATTTACATAAATGTGTTATTTCTGGTTTCATATTTGTGCAGTTTGTAAACCTAAGATCACCGAAGGACACACCTAAGTACACCGAAGAGAAACTGTGAACGTAAGATGTAAAACGATGTCTGATGTGTTCTGACTGGCCTCCTGTGTTCTGACAGGCCGCATCTACAAGTGTCTGTTTACCGGCTCTGTGAGCTCCCTCCTGACACTGCCACTGGACATGCTCTCCACGTGAGTCTGCCTCCGCCTCCTCCGCACCCCTGCAGTAGAGCTCCACCAAGCTCATACCAAACCACCCCACTGGTTCAGTTGTTGACCCATTTTTGTGTACTTGGGGGTTTCACAACGTCTTCTGGTTGTGAAACTTTTGTGTGTGTGTGTGTGTGTGTGTGTGTGTTTGTCAAACTACTGTTTTAGAGCAGAAATACAGTGCTCACGTTGAAATGACTTGTATTTTATATATATATGTGTGCTTGTTTGTGGATGTCTCTTGTATTTTTCCTTATTTTTGTAAATGTATACAAGATTCTCTTGTAAAATACGTTCTAATCTCAATGACTCTTCAGTCAACCCTCCCACCCTGAGGCATGCGTACCCTCCGATTTGATTGGACGACTGTGTCTGTTCGTCTGGCCGGGTTCAGCTGTGTGACTTGTCGCCTGTGTGTCGCTCCAGGGAGAACCTGCTGGCTGACTGTCTGCAGGGCTGCTTCGTGGTCACCTGCACCCTGTGTGCGTTCATCAGCCTGGTCTGGCTCCGGGAACAGATCGTCCATGGTGGCGCCCCCCACTGGTTGGAGCAGCACCAGGCACAGCAGCCCAATGCAGCCGGGCCAGCAAATGAGGTAGAGAGATAGAGAGAGAGCACAGACGAGAGAAAGAGAGATTCTCCTTCATTCGTATCATTCGTACACGTGATGGAGCTACGCTTTGTGTGCCCATGAGATGAACAAGCAAGATGAATTCCCTCAAACCAGTCATGGGAAGAGACTGGTCAGAAATGAGCCAATAGCGGTCTAAAATCCTCATCTCATACAGAGGCAGGCACAGTCAACCAGAAGAGATATTCTCACAGAGCATTCCACTTACGAATAGCTGATGAATGGCTATTGTACTTCAAACTAATTATACTCATATTATAGCTCCGAAATCAACCTACAGCCCCGAATTTAATGTAGTCCTAATTTGGTTGTGAAGGATTTGTTTGTGTATACGACCACGTTTAGACCTCGTACCTCCTGAATGATTCCCCTCTAACC
>OMKX01056234.1:0-15618 GCA_900302425.1 Brosme brosme
TCTCATCTGGTCCTTCCTGGTCTCCATCTTCTGCATCGGAGGTCTGCTGGGGTCTCTGCTGACAGCAGAATTGGGCAAGAAGTACGGCAGGTCAGTAGTTATTGCAGATTCATTGTGGAAGAAGAATGGTAAAGGATCACCGTTTTGAAAAAAAAACCCTCCAATTCTCATGGAAGCCGTGCTCACGCTTTGCTTGCGTTGAGACCGCGGCCTCTTCTGGGGGGCTTCTGGTTTGTACAACATTTCTGTGTTTTTCCTCAGAAAGATATTTAATCTCAGTTACTCAACAGGCTTCGGGAGCACACGCCATAAAACCACAAGCCTCTCATTGGGAGGAAGGGGCGTCCCCGTCACGCATTATTTTGGTGTGATCAGGGTCCAAAGTATTATTTTAGATTATTTTGTATTTTTACCTGCCAGAGTGTAGAAATCCAGCAGCCAGGCAATCGTTTTAATGTAGGGTTAGGGTTAGGGTTAATGTAACCCTGAATTGTTTTACCTGCCAGATTGTAAAATCCATGAATCATTGGCTGGTGGCAGGTGTTGATTTTGGACTCTGTTTGTGATTATGCCGTTTGCCCAAAATAACACAATTTTATTCTTATCAAACAAGTATGTTGTTGTTTCAACAAAAAGTCAAATTGTATTACAGCTAACTGTACCATCTATCTGCTGAGTGTCATATTGTTTTAAAGTATGTTTTATGTCGATTTGACTGCAATAAACGGTGCTTGTGTGAGTGCAGCCCACTTTTTACAGCACTGTGTCAGGATTGGGCTCCAGAATCCTGAGATTCTTAGTCTTTGATTACCAGAGTCATCTTAGTGCATTAGATGCGCCTGTGTTCATGTTTGAGTTTCAAGTAAAGTTGTCTTCATTCTGTGGCTCATTCTGTGTCAACTGTCTTGGTGGGCCCTGACCTTGCTCTCTGTGGTCAAGGAGTTCATAACGGATGTGGGTGTTGAGTCCTGTCTCATTGCACAAGGTACAACAAGCTTGGGCCTTCTCCCGCTGTCTCTGTCAACCATTTCTGGAAGTCAATCTGGCTGTAGAGAAATTGAGACATTGACTGGAGTGCCTCAACCACCCATTTATCATTCGGATGGACCACAAGAATCTGAAGAACATCCCCAAAATTCTACACTAATGTCAAGCCTGGTGGGTGTGACTTAGATTAGATCCTCTACTACCATCCTGAGTCTGAGCACCAGAAGATCTCCCGAAAGTTTGACTCACCTGAATAAGATAGGACAACTGAAATCATTAAATTTGACTTCCGGAGTTTGGGGATCATCACCGGAGGGCTGTGACTCCAAGGCATGGGCCTTCAGGTCAAATTTTTGTTGCCACCAATGTGTGCTCCTGTGTCTGGCAGTTATTCTGCTACTGAGAGAAATCTAGAGTTCATACATTTTGGTGGCCCGCCAAAGAAGGGGTTATCAGGTACTTTGTGGTGGCATGTTCCACAGGGGTGATCACTTTCCCTGGATCTTCTGCATCCTCTTTCCATTTCTTACTATTCCTTCTCTCACATTCTATGACTTTCATCACTTCTATCTTCTATCTTCTTTGTCGAATAGCAAAACTCCCTGCAGACTGCAGAGCTCATGGGTCTACCAGGTATCCCAACGCCTCCAACTGGAATATGCCGATCAACCTCACGTTCAGTCATCAGACCATCAACCCCCCAGAAGACCTCACATAGACCCCCGGCCTGGCTACAGGACTCCTGCCGAGGGTACAGGAGCCTCCGGTACCTGGTGGACTGGGAGAAATATGTGCCTAAGGAGTGATTCTTCCACCTTGGACGTCCTCAATCCTGGACATAGCCATCATCCAAGATTTCCAGTGTTTCCGTCTTGACCGTCCTAGAGGAACTACAGGAGCCATTCTTAGAAGAGGGATCAAATCCCTCTTCTAGGAATTAGCTAGGATGAGCTACATACTTCTAGACTGAGCTACAGAACCCTGCTTAAACTCGTTACGGCTAATCAGACACACATGTATCCAATATGAGCCCTGTACTGACCGAGAGACTGCGACCATCAGATCTCAGTCTTGAGTTGCCAATGCTTCACGATGTTAACCATGTTCCTGTTTGCTAGTTTTCAAGTATGTTTTGTTTTGCATCCTTGTCTGCTGCCTCTTTTCTGTGTTTGGGTCTGCCAGTGTCTTTGTGACAAATTGTTAAGAAAGTGCTTCAGTCCAAGTTGATATCTTCTAATCTCTTTAATCCTAAGAAAGCAATGTCTTCTGATGAACAATCTGGTGGCCATCCTTGCTGCAGTTTTGATGATACTGAGTAAAAGGGCCGTGTCCTTTGAGATGATCATGGTTGCACGGTTTCTCTATGGCCTCAACACCGGTAAGCCCATAAGAAAATCCTGTACATATTTATATTCTCCCGTTGCTATAGATTCTCATGGATAGTTGCTCAATAACCCCCCCTCCCCCTCAACAAAGGCATGCACACGATCATACAAACACCATAATAAATGTATATTTTACTCAGACCAGAAGATAATTTGTCATCCAATGATAGATTATCGACTGCTCTCATAAATGATGGCTCCCTGTTGTTCTTCTCAAGGGGTCGGACTAACCGTTCACCCAATGTACTTGGTGGAATGCGCACCGAAGGATTTGCGAGGACCGTTGGGTGTGACTACTGCCACCTTTGTCTCTTTAGGGAAGTTCTTCGGTCAGCTCCTTGGGATCAGGTGAGTGAACACATACACACTAAGTAAGTGTGTTTAGTCACATGGTGTTGAAATAACATGCTGATTCATTGGCCAGCTCCTGGGGATCAGGTGAAACATCTGATGGTGTTGAGCTTCATTTCTATCGGCCACAGACAGTTCGCACATTGTTTTGAGTTTAAATGTTTACAAAATGAGTTAAAGGCTTTTAATAATCAACTGCACATTTCGCTAGTTGGACTTAGACATGGCTCTATTTGGGTTTTTACCCCCACCACCACCACCACCACCACCACACCATTTGAATGGCATAGCATGATGAGAGATTGCACATTTTACATTATAATCTGAAACAATCCAGTACTGATAATGGGATTGATCGATGGTTCCTCTGCAGAGAGTTGCTGGGAACAGAGGACTGCTGGGAATGGCTGCTAGGTTTCAATGGGTTTGCTGCTCTGCTCCAGCTCTCCACCCTGCCTCTCCTGCCGGAGTCCCCCCGCTACCTCCTGCTGAACAGAGGAGACCAGCAGGGCTGTGAAAGAGGTCAGCCTACCCACCTCCAACCCAATATAACGTCAAGTACCTTTTAATGCCACAGCTAGCATCATGTCTTTAACCATAAGGCCTCCATGCTGTGTCCATTCTTCCTCAGCGTTTAAGAGGTTGTGGGGTTCCAGGGACTGCAGTGTGGAAACTCAGGAGATGCTGCAGGAGAAAATAGCACTTCAGGACATTAAAGTCCACACAATTATGGAACTGTTGCTGTGCCGCTCCTTGCGCTGGGTGGTTCTGACAATCATCGCTAACTTCATTACCATACAGCTGTGTGGCATCAATGCTGTGAGTGATACTCAGTTAACTTAGTTTGCAATTATCTCGAGTCATGGATCAGTATATCTTTACCCCCAACATTTAAAGGAACATTTAAGATTGTCCTGTGTTCTGCTAACTATTATAGACCTCGATGGAGACTTCCACATGTGATGTCACGAACAAATAAAAAAGTGTAAAATTACTTATTTAAATACAAATCATAAAGGGGAACTATTTCTCCTTGCCCATGCACCCATAAGGAGTTGATTTGGGAATATGACAGACAAGAGAAACTTGAATCTGAAACCAGATGAGTCTCTTCTTAGTCCCACCTTAAAGTCACTACTGACAAAATGTGTCCATTTGGATTTGAGCCAGTAGTGACGTAGATAATGGTTCACCTCAGTCAAGCACTTCCTGGTCTTTAGAATAATCCCAACCTCCCAATCTCCCAAAAGACCAATCAAGGAGCGAGTGGTCAGAAGGGAACGCCCACTGACTATGTGTTCATGGCTGGATATCACACAACACATGATGGATTGACCCACAAGGTTTTAATATACATTTCAGAACCATCGTTTTGAAGATGATTTAATGATAAAACAAAAAGATATACAATTGGTTCCTCTTTAAGTACATTTTCTATACATTTCCCAATGTACCATCACATGAAAGCAGAGGTTAAGGCATAAACCAAACCACAACGTTTCTCTAACTGCATACATTTCCTGATAAGCGTTAGCAAGACAACTCAAAAAGGCTGTTTTTTAAGCTGCACAGGTGTCAACACCCAACTGTTGAATGTCGGCCAACACCAACAACCACCGACGGGTGTGGCACGCTGGTCCCATGTTGCTGTTTGTTGACATTTGTTGGGGCAGTGTGCAAACATCTTTAAAACGATTACAACATGTTGTTACCGTCTTTAAAGTTATAAACGATTACAAAATGTTGCTTTGTTTCAGAGCAACATAAACATTTTAGAAAAGGAAAACAATGATGACTTCAAGTGTAAAAAGCAGCCAAGTGTAAGCGGTAAAACAATCAACAAGGGAGGGCATGAGGAGAGTAGTTAAGTGGGGCAGCAGCAAACCTGTGCATTTTGTCAGTAAATGTAGCTCAACCCGTCAACACCTCACTATTCACCACACAGGGTTACCGAACTCCTATATCTCCTATATATAGGAGTATCTCCTATATCTATATTTGTTCAACACATTCAGGCTGAAAGTATGTAAGCATCTTCTCATATCATGGTATATACCATTTTCCCCACGGATATCAACATATCTTTCTCCGACTCCAGGTGTACTTTTATTCCATGGAAGTGTTCACTGCAGCGGGGATCCCACCAAACCAACTGAATTACGTAGCCTTTGGGATGGGGTTGTGTGAGGTCGCCTCTTCTTTGGTCTGTGTAAGTCCCCCAATACATGGTTGTTTTACTGATGGGTGTAGGATCCACAAGGGACAGCGGGGGGACATGTCCCCTCACTTTTAGATATCCTGTTTTTATCCACACTTTTAAAATAAAATGTATCAGTCAATATGTTTTACAACGTGAAAACGTCGTCATAATGTAAACTTCTTTCCAAATGACCTTGACATCCATATGTACTTTCTTGAAGGTATCACACATTAATATTGGGTTGTAGGAAAAGGTATACGATGCCTATATATAGAAAGTTGGACTTGAAAAAAAAGTCAACAAACATCGCCTGCTAGAATAGCACAGACATACCTGAAGGGTTTGTAAATTCAGAAACATTGGGAGAACCCCAACAGTTATAGTCCCCTACCTAAATAAAGTGTCCTTGGTTTTACAATAAATTATCTCCTTTAATTTTTGTTTATTTTATCTTGTGACATTCTCTGTGAAGAACAATTTTCTACATAAAATATGCATGTATTTTAAAACGAAATTGTGTATATTGACTAAATTGTGTTTCTAATGCTAAAACACTACAATCAAAAAGTGTGACCTTAGCATCTCCTTGTGAAGCGATTCATGTGTGCCATTACTGGAAGCACCTAACACCTAACTTAGGATGCAGGTTTCATGTGATGTACCTTTGGGTCTTGCAGGCTATAGCTGTTGGAAACGTAGGAAAAAAAATGCTTCTGATCAGGGGCTACTTAGGCCTGGCTGTTACCCAGATCTTACTCACCATCACCCTTAACCTGCAGGTAGTAAGACTCCAACCAAACAACATTATAACAACATCACTGCAACCACACCCATCCATTTAAAATCACCTGCTCATAATTTCTAGTGTGACAAAAGGCACCAGTCAGACTGACATGAAATGAATGGAATGTAAATAATAAATAATCCATGTAGCTCTTGTTTCCCAGGATCATTTCAGTTGGATGCCTTACTGCAGCATCGTACTAATCTTTCTCAGTATCTTCTGTTTCGCCTCTGGACCATGTAGGTCATACGAAAGATCTCAATCTATGTATAATACATCATATGTATGTACCTTGATTGTATTGTATATAGGTGTAATCATATGTTCGATTATTTTTCATTTAGCGGGCGTGATCATGACTCTGCTGGCTGAGTCCTTCACACACTCATACAAACCTGCCGGGTACAGCCTGGCCTCTTCCATCAACTGGGTTGGTCTCTTCCTTATTGGAATGCTGTTTCCTCACATTGTGGTAGGTCTAGTATCACCCACACATTACCACAATACCGTCTTCACATCATATGAAGTGATGTTGGATATTTCCTGGTGCTCATCATGTGTTGTTGTTGTTGTTGTTGTGTTTCTGTTTGTTTTTGTTCAGCGCTATCTGAAAGGCTATTGTTTTCTGGTATTTGTGTTCTTCACCATCGGCATTTCAACATTTATGTGGTTCAATGTTCCTGAAACCAACAACCTATCTCCCCTGGAGATCCAGGAAGCGTTTCGGAAGATGCACACTAAAACTGAAAAGGGACAGGGTCGTAGGCCTACATCCTGTGGAACAACAGATAATAACATACAATGTCCGACTCCTAAGTATCAGACAAAACTTTGATGACATTGTGCAAACCATATGTAACCTATATGTTTTTATGTTATGTTCTGAATGACATGTGCCTTGTCATGGTGGAGCTGGAAGGGTAATGCCCTAGGGTTATCAGTAGGCCTACGGTCTGGCCTTTTGCCAACTGTTTATTTGTATCTATGACAATCATCTTAGGGGACGCCCTACTAATATGTTCCCCATAACAATTCCTGAATATTACGTCATCATGAAATAAAAGACAATTCGTTAATGTGATTTGCTATTTATTTTGCATTGGAAAATGCGCTGGCTCTAATGGCATGGCAACGTAAAGAACTTAAAGTATTAAAGTTTTTTTTTTTTTTAAATGTTATATATAAAAACGTGTGTAGTTGACGATCAGTGCTTTAAAAGCCTATTATTTTACAAACATATTTTCCATTATTCGCACATTGGCATACCCAACCGCTCATTACGCAACTCCACGGCCCCTGGGCGTCTGTGCGCTTCTGATAACATAAATGAGGCGGTTTAAATGAGGCGATGTGCGTCCTTCAGAGCAAATCTACGTGAGCGTTTCAGAGAGGGGTGTAACCCCGTGCGCGTGTCAGCAGGGAACCACCAGCAAAACGAAACTACGCCTATTATAAAAGTGCCAACGTCAAAGTTGTGAATGCCTGGCGACTCTGGAGGGGCGATCGCAGATGACAGATGGAACATTTCACCTCCGAAACTGTGGGAGAAATCCCGCAGCTACTGGAAGAGAGTTCAGAGCTGGACAGTGACCGGCATATCAGCTCACAAGGCACTAAACCCAACAGAGCCTTTCATCAAACGTAAGTCACTCACTGTGGAATGCATGAATCAGGCTATAGAGACCTGCATAAGATCTTCCTTTTATTTATTTATATATGCATCCACGATTAATATGATGAAACCAAAATGTGTTATTTCATGTTCTCAAATGCATCTGGCAAGTGGTAATAGCTAAACTGCACTGATCAACAATGTTGATACGACTCCAAAACCAATGAAACATCTAGTAAGTGTGTAGCTACTGGTAGGCCTACATTAGTGATGAGCATGAACTGTGTCCCCTGTTGACTTGATAGGTTGATTGCCATCGATGTGTTGAGCAAGATGTCAACCAAACAAGAGACTGTGTGAATTATTCAGAGAAACCGAATACACAAGGCTGGGAATATTTCACGAGGCTTCTGCAGGGTATGGGTCTACCTTGGTTAGCAGACCTCCCTCCATGGGTGTCCCATCTAAAACCCTCTCAGGGACTAAGACACAAACCTAGAATTGATAGCAGAAAAGTATAACATAAATATCCTAGGGAGCTAGTGATACTAACAATTCTGAAGTTAGATTTTTAGACTAGGGCTACCACTAACTAGTAGACTAGGACTATTACTAACTAGGACTACTACTAACTAATCCAAGGAAGGTGTGTCTGGATGTGGTGTAGGCTGACGGGTCACTGGAACAAATGTAGGACCTATATAGCTCTTTATAGCCTAGGACGGTATATTTTATAAAGTATCACAAAATACTGTCTGTTCTAAATAGAGCTAAGAAGGCCTCGCATTGGAAGCGTTAAACCTTAAGTGTTATGCCACTTGGGTTCAGTGTCACAACCACAACAACATGCAATAAGATGCCCATTTGAGATGAGGGAAACACATTTTGTTTTTGAATGCATAATATGTCAGGGGAAATGAGCTCAAAGTTTCCAAGTTGGCCTATGTGTTCCAACAGTTCTTGTATTGTTTTTTTTCCAGGGTGTTTGTCAACAGAAGTCTGACGCTGGAGAGCATAAAGTGTTTTGGCTTCGACATGGATTACACCTTGGCAAGTGCGTCTGCTCTTCTACGTACATCTGAAAACATGAAGCCCTTTCCAAGTTTATCTTAAGTTATATTGTTCTGTCTGTCTGTCTGTCTGTCTGTCTGTCTGTCTGTCTGTCTGTCTGTCTGTCTGTCTGTCTGTCTGTCTGTCTGTCTGTCTGTGCAGTGTACAAATCTCCTGACTACGAGACTATGGGCTTTGAGCTGATAAGAGACAGACTGGTGTCCATCGGCTATCCTCACGAGCTCCTGTTTTACAAGTACGACCCCAGCTTCCCAACACGGTGAGTTCATCCCTTCGATTTCCGTGCTACTTAAGGCCTTTGCACATCCTGCTTTAAGACAGTCTAATGCAGGGGTCCTTAACTTGTGGACGGTGACCAATCAGTGGGTCACAGCATGCTCACACTTTGTTTCCATGATGATAAGGAATGTGTTTTATTGGTCCTGAGCCAAAACAGGATTGATTTCCATGTCCACAGTCTAGTAGGCATCCTTAGGCAAGATGCCTGCGCCTACATGCTCCTTAATGACATGGACCTACATTCCCTATAAGTCTCTGTGGAAAAAAGTGTCAGATTAAATGAATAAATAGTCGTCCAGTGCTTATCAAATAAGACATTTATGGTGCACTTATTTCCACCCAATCTTCTGTTATGACAGCAGTTCCCTCTGACACCAAGACACAGGTTGATGATGTTGAAAACCGGTTTATTGCAGAGTTGGCATCTTGTACCACGCAGAGCAGGTGCTCCACGCTGCCATGTCAGAGATCTCCTGGGTTTCTGTGGTGACGGCTGGTTTAACCTGTGTGCAGGCTTGTCTAATGCACTACAGGTGTTCAGCCTCACCCAGCCCCAGAGTCTAATCAGTCGGACACGGGCCATGTGAGGCTGCTTAAACCAGCCATCAACCGCACACACACTCCACAGACAGCTGTCTCATTTCAATATGAGCTTGTTAACCAAATGTCTTCTTTGTGTCTTATAGCGGCCTCGTGTTTGACACCGACTACGGAAACCTGCTCAAAGTAGATTCAAATGGGAACATTCTGCTCTGCAGTCACGGCTTTAGCTTCCTTGCCAGGTAAGTTCCCCCAGTTCACCCAACCCTATTCTTTATAACACTCTGCCATTTAAGGAGAACTAGACCACCTTTGTTTTCATTTTCGGGCTGCAGGGCCCCCGGCTCCCCTGTAAACGCCCATTCAGTTCAGTTTCAATAAGCGGAGGACAGATGTGTCGCATCAACGCTTAATCAGCAGGGGGTAACCATGTTTAGGGTCTGACGTAGTTCACAAGTACACAGAATGTACACGGTAGGGAGGGAAGGTCTGTAGAAGGTCTGTATGTCCTTAATTCTTTGTGGTTTGGCCGCACTTCTTGTAAAATACATGAACAAATTCATGTTCTGTTTTTTTCTCCAAAACCCCAAACAATAGACTGTAGACAAGACTAGGGAACAAAAGGGATAGGGCAGGAACTGTCACAGATTTTTAAATAATAAGAGCTTAAAGCTGTATGCACGTGCTTAGGTTTGGCAATGGCCAAACCTGTTTCTTTGTGTATGACCGTTTTGATAGATTAAAAGCTCTGTATTACACTACACTAAATAATTTCTCGTGTGACTCAAGTGCATTTTCTTTCCATTATGGAAAATTTAAAAGAATAGTTGACTTAAAATGAAATGTAAATATTTAAAAAATGATTATCACATTCTTTATCCAATCCACTTTGTAGTTCTTTTAAAAGACCAGCATTTTTGTGTTTGTGTTAATGTTTGTGTCCCAGAGAGGCCATTAAGGACTACTACCCCAACGAGTTCATTCAGAGAGGTGACATCGATCGCTTCTATACCCTTAACACTCTCTTCAATCTCTCAGGTAAACACCCGCACCTCTTTCGGGCCATTAAAGAGGATCTGTGTTACATACATTTTGTTATAACAATACATTGGATGTAAAACAAAGTTAATCTCTGCAATGGAATTTATAATGTAGCTATTGTTTGGGCTCATCTCCACAATTAAAGCTGCAATCAGCAATTCTTGCTCGATCCACTTTGTTTTGATTAAATTGTGTTTTGATTGAGTCTCATTGTTCTCATACATTAGCTTCCATAGCAATGGCCCCTAGTTAAACAAAATCATGAGAACCATGAGACTAAATCAAAACACAATTTAATCAAAACAATGGATGGGGCAGAATTGCTGATTGCAGCTTGAACTGATTTAATTATATCAAATCTAGAGAGCGACTGGCGCTATGTAACTTTTGTACTGCAGTTATTTACCATCCAGGGATCTTTTCCCCATAAATCTGATGTCCCCCCAACCCCCCTTAAGAAAATGACATGAAAATTATATAGCGCGACTGTAGCTACAAGTCAAGCCACTAGAGGCTGCTAAAGGGACAATGTACACAGTGCAGCTTTAATGAAAGTAACTCACTATCAAATTTCTACATTGCTGCTACAGAGACATATCTCTATGCTTGCCTGGTGGGCTTCTTCACCCGGGCAAAAAGATACACAAAGTGATTATGTACCTTATTTTATACTCTTTTCATTCATATTTCTATTAATTAAAGTAGTAGTTTATCAAACATAACAGTAAAATATATTGAAATATATGCTTCAGCCACCTAAAGGGTTTCCAGCACGGAGACCTCTTCATGTCCTTCAGAACAATGTTTCAGGACGTGAGAGATGCCATGAACCATATTCATGAAACGGTATTAAATAATTTACTTCTTGAAATCTGGAATTTTCTGTTTTGTTTTGCAGTTCTGTACGGTTAAAAAACCTGCATATAATATGGTCTATGTTTTAATATTTGTTTATGTTCACACAGGGCATTCTGAAGGACAGGACCCTGAAGAATCTGGATAAATATGTTGTCCAAGATGTAAGTTTAAGATAAACATAGCCTTAGGTGTTTGATACTTTTCTACGTAGTTGTGGTGCTTGTAGATTCTAGATTACCTTCTTGTTTAAATAAATTGGCTTTCCGACTTGCTTCCCTTCTTACAGCCAAGAATTCCGATACTCTTGACGAGAATAAAGGACGTAGCCAAAGTATTTCTGGCCACCAATAGTGACTACGGATACACTGAGGTAGGATTTCAAAATCTAAATCCCCCAAAATTTGATATATTAAATACAAAGAATAACAATTGGCTCACATTTCCGACATATTTTCATTTTTTCCCCCCAAGGCCATAATGACATACTTACTGGAAAGTGACACAAAGGTAAAAGTGAAAAGTGTTTCGTAAAGTAGGCTAACTTTCATAGGCATGTTTTCAACGAGCTAACCTGAATCTCATGTGGACAATCTTCCTCCCAGCCTAGCAGTCCCAAAAAACCCTGGCGCTCATTCTTTGACCTCATCGTGGTTGATACGAGGAAACCCCTGTTCTTCGCCGAGGGCACGGTGCTGAGACAAGTGAATACGGTACGGAGGTTTCACTTTGCTGCTGTTGGAGATGGTAGCTGAGGTTGGAGATGTGTAAGGAATGAGGCACAAGGGGCTTTCCCGTTATTGGAAAATTATGTATGCAATGTAATGTAACCGAGGCAAGGCCGAGTATGATTACCACCACCGAAGTACATTATGTTATAACGGGACTCCCTGGAGTAGTTTATTCCACTTGTACTACACTTACCATCAAATGATTACCAATGAGTTACTTTCATTTATAACGTTATCGTTTTTTTATCGACTCAATCAGCTGAAATTAGAATATTCTTCCAGGGAGCTTTGAGTATCTTGTTTTTGCCTGGTCAAAGAAACATCTGGTTGATAGTTCAATTTGAACGTAGTTAATGCTTGATTTGTAGAGCATTGATTCAAAACTGTTAAAAGGCAGAGGTGTCCCATTATTAAAAAAGAATGCACAACTTGGAACGCCATTGACCAATCAGCATTAAGTATTAAGCAACTCAAGTCATATAAACTCTTATCTCTGATCTGTCTGTTCTGGTGTGTTCTGGTCCTTAGGACACTGGGAAGCTCCGCATCGGGACTTACACAGGGGACCTTCAACATGGAACTGTTTACTCCGGAGGTGTGTGTGTGTGTGTGTGTGTGTGAGTATGCCCATCTATAATAAGCTAAATAAATAAGTAAATAATGGGAATGCCTACGACAAGTTACCAGACCCCAAAATGATGTCACAGGCAAGTCTTTTATTATCTTATCTTATCTTATCATCTTTTTATTATCTACTGAGAAAATCAACCAAATATTTATGTATTATATTATATTATCATTTCTGAAGCTATGAGCACTGAATCAATGTATTGTCTGGACTGTAGGGATTAATATAGTATCAGAATTGTAATCAAATGACTTCAGCTAAGAATAGTGCGCTCTATCCTAATCCCATACTCCTGTCCAACAGGCTAGTAGATTCATATGCATGTGTGTCCGTATGTTCGTCTGCACACAGGCTCATCGGACATCATCATGGACCTGCTGGACATGAAGGGCAAGAACATCCTCTACGTGGGAGACCACATCTTTGGGGACATCCTGAAGTCTAAGAAGCGTCAGGGCTGGAAGACCTTTCTGGTGGTCCCAGAGCTCACTCACGAGCTGAAGGTGTGGAAGGAGAAGAGAGGTGAGACAGAACAACCCCTTTGTCATCCTTATCCTCATCATCATCGTACCTTGGATGCTTTATCATACATGGGATTGATTTGTGCTGCATACACGTCTGTCGCTTTTTGTTTGCTGTCTGTATGCCTGCCTGTTTGTTGCTTTGTCTGTTTGTCTGTCTCTGCCTGCTCGGCTGTTGTTTTGCATGTATGCTGGTGTGTCTGACTGATGGGTCTGTCTGAATGTTTGTTGGTCCGTCTGTCTTGTCTGTATGTCTGTCTGTTTGTCTGTCTCATCTGTCTGTCTGTCCATCCGTCTGTCCTGTCTGTCTGTCTGCCTGTCTGTCCGTCCGTCTGCCCGTCCGTTCCTCCAGATCTGTTCGAGGAGCTGAAGCATCTAGACATCTACCTGGCTGAGCTCTATAAGTGAGTCCATGAGGATCGGTCCAACCTGTACAGTGACTCTTGAGATGACTCACACGTGTTACACATGTGTCTCTGTGTGGTTTTCCTTTGTTTTAAAGGCATCTGGACAGTGGCAGTACAGAACGCCCAGACATCAGCTTCATTCAGACCCGGGTGAAGGTGTGTTTGATCTGTAAAACAAATATTCTCACAGCAGCGCATTTCACTCATTTTTAGCTGACAGATGGCTCTGCCATTTCTAACAGATTACACCCAAATAATAGCCCTTAAATCGTACCGTTAATACTAGGCAAACATCTGAGTTGACCATCCTAAAACAATCTCAGGAGTGAATGTTAAGCGTGGTTGTGGATCTTGTCACCCTGAGAAACAAGGAAACCCAGACAGGCTGAAACATGCAGGCATTCTTGCAAGATGTATATTCCTACTCCAAACTCCCAATTATATACTTACTTACCTCAAAGGCATTTAATCGGATACCAGACAACTAAGCCTTCTTTTGAAAACAGAATGTTTGTTATAGGTGTGAAGTGTGAATACTATCTACTAAATAGAAGCACAGCCATTTACTTAACGCTGTTACCAAAGCAGCTTACATTAAGTTGAGACTGCATCAAGGAGCAGGTAGACAGAGTAGGTACGCTTGCTGCTCCAGCATGCCTTCAGGTAGGCCTTGGACATCGGCGACCAGTTCAGCAACTACTATCCTACCTCTTGGTTTCCTAACATCCTGTCGTAGGTGGTGACCCACAAGATGGACTCGTCCTACAAGCAGATGGGAAGCCTACTGCGCAGCGGCGCCCGACAGACTCTGTTTGCAAATCAGCTGATGCGGTACGCAGACCTGTACTCCTCCAGCTGCATCAACCTGCTGCACTACCCCTTCAGCTACCTGTTCATGGCCCCGTCGGTCCTGGTGAGTGTCCCCTCTGCAGCCATACCTTGGCCCTGATTGGTTCTTAATCTCCATTCAGCAGGATGGGGAAACAGTTTTTGAATATAGATATTTTCTGTTTAAACAGGTTCTGGGCACATTGTATCTTTTGGTTAACAGATGGGTTTACAATCCAGATTCTAAAACCATTTTTGAAAACGGATATTTGTCTCGTGTCAACATAGCCGTTATTGATTCACATGGTCAATACAAAACTAAACATTGTCATTGATGAATTATTTCAGATGCCGCATGAGGTAGTGAAGCCACCTGGTGTTGACTCGCCTGCAGTGCAGCTCGCCCTCGCCAGTTACATCCGCAAGAGCTGCACAGTCAAGGTAAGACCGCGATGAGGCACTTCTTGTTTATTGGCTCCCATGTGGTTTTATTAACGTGTGATTTTTTTTATTCTGAAACTATAAATGCCTAATCCTTTGGATTAAGGCGTCCACTAAAGTAATAATAGTTAATAGATCAATATTTATCCCTTTTTAACATTCTTCTTTTCTTCTGCTACTCTTAAGACCAGTGAGCAGAGCCGTACAGAAGTGTCAGAGGACGTGAAGTGAAGTTGCTGAACTTGCTTTGATGGAAGATTTTTTATTTATATTATTTTTGTGGCTGTTTACAAAGAGATTTTAAAGTCAACTTATTGTGCCACCTGCTGGATACATATTCCTATGTTTATCCTGTTTACTATTTATACCTTTTACAATGTAATATATATATGTGTGTATGTGGGTGAACATATGTGGGTGATTATATACATGTGTGTATATATATATTCAAAAGGAGGTAGATTATGGCTTTTCAACCTGTAATAACATATGATTAGTATTGTATCGGGTTTTTTCTGTGTGATTTTAAAAATGTATTTCAATAAATATTTATTATTCACTTCCAAGCCAACACCACATGGAATAACATCATACTATTTGTTTTATTTTTAAAGCATATTTTTTATTCGTACTCAATCGGTTAGATTTTGTCCTTTTTTTTGGAATTATTATTCCTGTAATTTATCATTCATACTTGTATTGATCCTTTATCCTTTATCCTTCATTGCTGTTATTATCGTGTTATTCTGTTCTCAATTCACGTACATTCGAGATATAAGTGTGTGTCTGGAGTCGCCAGGTGAGGACGGTCTCCATGGAAACCTAAAGCAATGATTTCATGTACGTAACAATGTCGTTAGAATATAAACACACACACACACACACTGACACACACACATTGACACACACACACACACACACACTGACACACACACGCATACACACGCACACAAGCGT
>OMKX01056235.1:0-16235 GCA_900302425.1 Brosme brosme
CAATTAAATCCTACAGGATCGATGAACTCTTTCTTCCTGCGTAACGTCTCGTTCCGCTGACGCCAGCGTGACAGTTAAAACAATGTTGCAGCCGACACACACCTGTGAAGTTCTGCGGGTCGGCTCTGTAGAGGTGCGTCCAGTCCTGCCCGTATGAGATGCGGTTCAGGTACCAGGGCGTGGAGAGAAACGTCTTGTACCCGGACAAGGTGATTCTAGCCATCTCGTTCTGGTACTGCTGCTCGTTTCCTTTCCACACATGGATGAGGGTGTCTGGTTTCAGCTACGCAGAGGGCAGCAGAGAAGCAGGGTTCATCATTACGGAGCGCCATTCATGAGATGGTTTGACTTAAAAGCCATTGTGGTGAGAAAATGATTGTGGTTACTTTTCATGTTATGTTTGATGACATGAAATTAGGTCTTTCATCGGGTAATTTCATGAAATCAGTATTCCTCATCTCAACTTTACTAATGCTTCGTGAAATAAACACTTCAAGCAATAGAATAAAGAAAAAAGAATGAAATGATAAACCAAGGGGGAGGCAGAGACAAATCCTTATCACCTACCTTTACACCGTTGTCAAATACCTCCTGCCATATCATGTAGCCCTTTTGAGTTGAAGTGACGATATCCAAGAGCCTGAACAAAGAATTACCAAATTAATACAATTGGAAACCTTCCATTTTATTCCACATTTTCTATGGTAATAACACACATCTTACCTGCATTCTACTGCTTCCTACCAACATCGATCCAATTTATTTTATTGGTAAAATGTGATAAGATGAAACCATGTACATTTTAGCTCATATTTGTATTTTATATGCAGGCAATATGCAATAAGATGCAGGTAGCATGCAGGTAAGATGCAGGCAAGATGTGATAAGACCCAGGTAATATGCATAAGATGCAGGTAAGATTTAGGTCATATGCAGTGAGATGCAGGTAATATGTGATAACATGCAGGTAATGCGTTTTCATGCATTTTTAAAGTTGTGAGGATGTCAGCTGTTGATTTACGTGAGTCCACTCCACTCACTTTTGGATGTAGAATGATTCTAGTTTAGAGTAGTCCTGTCCAAAGCCGTGCTGCTCCATGAACTTTGTAATATCTGGGTTGGACTTCCTGTGGATGGGGGAAAACACAGAAATACAAGTTCAGTGACCTAATAGTAGGTTCTGCTACCAGTTGCCATTGAATGAATAAACTAAAGCTCAGATCTCACCAACAGCTGAAGTCTACCTCGTCTCCTCCCAGGTGAACGTAGGGGTCGGGGAACACCGTGCTGATCTCCTTGAAGAGCAGGTTCATGAAGTCGTAGGTGGTGTTCAGGATGGGGTTGACCGGCCCGAAGGTGCCAGAAGGACTGGAGCCAGAGTAACACGGTGTCAGAAGGTCTTTCTGTCCTGATAAAGACGGCAAAACAACACACCGGTCAGTCAGTTAATACAATAATACCATGAGTGTAGGATACAGTAGGGCCACCCAACCCCCCCTTTTTTTAGAAATCCAGATTCAAAATACCCACCTTGATAAGGCTGCCTATGCCCACATGAATAATACTAAAACATTGATCAAGAGATTCCGGGATTAATCCAAACAGACGAGTAAAACAAGCGGGGCTGGCATACAATGTAAGCGCACAATTAAAATAGGAGTAACGACTGCATGAGCAGCTTTCCATTCAGAGCAGTGCAGACTAGCTATTACAGATCAGAATAAACAGTACAAGGGTAGTCAAGTGCATCGTAGGAGCAAAGCGCGTTTTTTATTCAAGGGTTAACAACGACAACGGCTGATGAGCCGTTCTCAGAAGAGGTGGTTCTTCAGGGGTTTTCTGGAATATAAGGACGGGGTCTGCAGGAAACTATAGCATCTGTGTTAATTCATCACCAGCAAACGTTTTAAAAAATCCTACCTTTGCCCCAGGACTGTGTGTGTCCCGGCGTGTCAAACTCTGGGACAACGCGGATGCCCCTCAAACGGGCAAACTCAATGATCATCCTCACATCGGCAGGCGTGTACACGTGTGTGTACGGGTGGTAAGAGCCCTACTCGCACAGGTAAATAAAGACAACCAAAACATTGCAGCTTTGAGCCACGCAAAGCTGAACGTTCTCTAGCAATATATATAAAGATGTAATGATATTAAACCATGTTGGCCGTCATTAGGACACTGACCTCCTGGCTCAGCTGGGGGAAGGTGCGGCTGAGGTAGGGGAAGGATGGATCGTCCACAATGTGCCAGTGGAACACGTTGAATTTGTTCATGGCCATCGCGTCCTGTGAAAGTGATATCAAATCCAGTGAAAACGCACACTTGTTATGGAATGATAAAAATGATTGTGCTTTTGTGAATAATGTATAACCGTAAGGAGCAAGAGTCATTACAGACTTACCAAATTAGCCAGGATGACTTTAATAGGCAAGAAGTGGCGAGAGGTATCCAGTAAGACCCCTCTATGTTGGAATCTTGGGAAGTCACTGATCTCTGTGCGGTTGATGTTTCTCTAAAAGTAGTACACCGTCAAAACTAGTTGTTAATAAATGTTCTTCTTACTTCAACTGAGTATTAAATACTGGGACTATAAAAATCCTCTCTAACCGGAAAAGCAGTATGATGATTGAGTTCATGATTCAAATGAGCATTCAGGAGGGATAAATATATTGTAAAATTGCACTATCATTTGTATACCATTTAGAAAGTAACAAAAACCAATGAAAAGACTTTGAACAAAGAAAAAAGCTTTCTATCTACATCCAAGCTGAGTGATACTCTAGTATTTAGACAAACGCATAGTGAGGGTCGATGTAGGCCTATGAATGCCCTACGCAGGCTTTCCACAGTAGGTCTACCGCTAACGTCTACCATTCACACCATCACGCCAGGGAAAAGAACCAGCCTTTCACTGGACAATAGCAGAAATGCTGATGGTGAAGCAGTACACCTGGTCACGGCCATGGCTCTCAATGCCTTCATTATAGCCAATTGTATGTTAGTATTAGCGAGCTGCATGCTCCCTGACGTTCATCACAAGGTTTCTTCCTTTCATCACTGGGAGGAAATAAAACCCTCCAATATTCAAAGAAAGAAATCCTTACAAGCCCATATTCATCTTCATACAACAATTGGCTGAACGTTTCAAGACCTGTCAAGAAAGAAGCAAAATATGAAGGTTCAGAAGAAACAAACATGCTTTTTGTTATGACAGCCTAAAATAATTTATAACACAAACTATTGGAACACAATAGTTTAGCTACTGTTAGTTTCAGAAGCTCACCAGATGGTGAGATTCTGAAATCGCTACAGGCCAGGCCTGGTAAGAACTGGCATGACACTTGGCTTATCAACGGTAGCCTGTTGATCTACATTTTAAAGAAGTACAAGACCTACCTCGAAGAGCACCCCACACCTTTGGTGCTTTCAAGACAGCAAATGGCTGGTTCACGGACAGTTCATCTAAACAGAGACCCAAACGTTATGCACATGTTCAATTCAATACAAACCAAACAGGCAACACACTCATACTCAAGGTTTAGCTTAATGAAATTTGCATGTTGCTTTTTGACTTATGAAAATAGATTGGCTACTGCAAAAAAATGTAAACAGCTTCAGTTCGTAGCCTCGCCTAGATGTCATTCGACTATTCGACCAACAGCAGTATTAAGGAAGGGAGGAAGAGGGGGGAAGAGGGGTAAACTCACATGACTCGTCGGATGTCGCAACGGGGTAGGCATTACATTCTGAGTCAGATGATGTGATCCACACCTGCAATTCCGATAGTTCAGATGGATCTGCTAAGCCATTCCTGTGCCCTTTCCTTCTTTCGTTGGGAAACATGTATTCATAATACCTGCGGATGATAAAGAGTTTGAGTCCGCAGTCCGCACTAAACCATTCGTTTGTTGAATCTGCTGATAACCCTCAGATAACTCGCAGAAAACCATCATAGTGATATATTGTGTACCTTCTGTAAGCATTTTGGAGAAGGCTGCAGCTGGGTCCAGCAGAAGACTCGTCCGCGTCCCGAACTTGGAAGCTGTAGCTGCTTATTTTGAATGACAACGATGAAAACCCCACTTTTTGGGGCAATGGCCAGAGAGAGCCATACATGGAATCAACAACGTTGTCCGTAACGTCGCGGTATCTACTACATCCCTGGGATACAGTAACAATGATAGACAAGATTGCAAACGTCAGCATGGCTTCACGAACTGGCATAGACCGTCGGTAACACAATCAAACCCATTTGCGAACTGCAAAAATACTGGGCTGTACCAACAGCATAACATAGGCGTGCGCAAATTCCTGGGTGGGACTTAACGCGGAAGCAACCTAATAACAGAAATACTAATATTCCTGCATTCCTGTAGGTCTTTGATGTTGCTGCAGTGATGAGTTCAAGAGTGTGTCCACGCTCAATAAGAAAGGACAATAACTCATTGGAAAAGAGAGTATCTTTTCATTGTAATAAAGTGGAGGATTGTAGATTTGATTTTTTTTTATTGCATCCATAGCACATCATTTAGAAGTTTAAATAATAAATTGCATTTTGATTTAGCTTTGCATCAACAGCAAATAGTTAAGTGAAAATCGTTTTTGGGGTTAGAACCGTCAAAGCTTTAAGCATATGTATTCAAAATGTGCGCATTTCCGATATATTTTTATTTTGTTTCACAAAGTGTCTGAGTAATGCTTTCCTTTGCCTTTTTTCTTACGATGCTCTGCGCAAAGTAACAACTATGTAAACTCATCCTCGGCCCTTCCTTAAGACATACATTTAGGCCTATATGAGCAGTTCAACCCCTCCTAACATTAGACCAGTATATTCGATTCTAGACCATCCAGAACTATATTAAACTGGTTTCATGGACTTTAAAGGAAAGGTTTATGCAAGATCAGACTTGCATAAATCAGATTTGAACCGATGCAATACACATAGGATACATTTAATATTTCAAAAGCTAGTTAAAGCCCTCCATATTTCCTGTGGGGGTATAATACACCATCCAGAACTATATTACACTGGTTTCATCCACAAACCTATGAAGGAAACATTTTATTGCAAGACCAGATTTCAGAGAAATGCATAATAATGCACTCTCAAATGCAGTAATGTTGCATTTGAGAGTTAAAGTAGCTATTCAGCCATTCACGTCCCACTGTAAAGTCTTACCATATTTGATGTGATCATAGCTATTCTGGTTTCATACACTAAACAGATTTAATTATGGCAGCTCTTCCATGATTGTTTTTTGCCTCAGTCACAGGTGTGTGAAATGCAACACTTTCCATTCACCATTTCAATGAAAACTTTATTCGTACGGAATCATACAAACATTGATATAAAAATATTGATCCAGCATAAATGAACTTGGGAGTATGCAAATATTTGATCAGGAATCATGTAGAAGAGATTTAAACTACAGGATGATCCAATTCAGTAATTTTACAACTGATGTCGAATGTTTTAAAAAAAAAAAAGCCGTTCAGTGCATCAACATGAGAAATCAATCTCACAAAAATCAAAGTAAAAGCCTGCTTGTGTGTCAGTACATTCTTCCCTTTCCCAGTGTCCAGGATCAGGCTTCAGTGGCCGTTATACTCATGTCGGCAAAAACTTGTAAACAAAGGCTCAGCAGGGATCCCACGCCTTGTATGTAAAAAAAGAAAACACAAACAAATATCAGTCATTCATGATCACCCTTTGATAATTAAAGGATACATTTTGCGATTCATGTTCAGATCTGATTAAGAAACAAGGGAGAAGTAAGGAAACAAGATTCAAGCAAAGACCCACTCCGGAGAGATTTGAAGCTGCACATACTGCTCCTGGTGCCAGTGTCTGTCCTTGTTTCGTCACACGGACTTACGCAAATGCAGCACAACCTTTCACTAACAGTAGCCAACAATCACAAAGTGGGTTCTTGTGCGGCTAAGCTCAGACAAAAACAAGAAAAAAGCAATAGCATCTAATTTATGACCCAACATTCTGTATTGTTGTACCACGTTTATTGTTGTAAACGTGCTCTCAATTTGCCATTTCAGCGTGAGAATGAAAAGCTATATATTTTGCCAATTCCGACCCGAATACAAAGTACATAAACACAACAACACTTTGGACACTTACTCCACCATGCGGCAGCGGTGCTTCGACAGTCGGCTGTAGGCGTCGGTGACGTCGGTCACATCTTTGGCGCTCCACAAGCGCTCCCCCACAGCACTGGCGCGAGGCCTACATCCAGACGATTAACATCATTAGAGGTGTGCTGCTAACCCAATCACAGGTCAGTCTTGACCAGTCTCACTGGGATCAGCATTTAGGGTTTAGGAAGAAGTCTGGCTGAAGCGTACCACAGCCTTGGCGTCAGATTTGTGGAATCCACAAATTCTCCCCACAGACAGGCTTCTCCACCAATCACCAGCTTGTTCTGGGCTTCACTACCTGCATAGAAAGTCATTATCCAAAAGGGGAACTTCGAAATCAACTGATTCCCTTCCCCCCCATGCACAAAACATCAGCCTGTTTAAGGAAGTATTAAACATGTTCCCTTTCTATTCAAAAATATATACACTGTGGCTGGAGCTAAATTAAAATATATAAGGGCTCCCCAGCATTAGGTCACAAACACCCCAAACAACTTGGTCGTGAATATCAGCCATTTACCCCTCATCGATACGATAGGAGTATGTGAGGTATATAATCACGGAGGACGCGGTGGAGCGCTGACCTTTGAAGTTGAGCGGCTCCACCTTGTAGTAGCGCTGCCAGTCCTGTCCGTAGCTGATGTAGTCCAGGTACCAGGGGGCGGAGAGTATGGTGGTGAAGCCCGCCGCCGTCACGTTGAACAGCTCCTCCTGCAGCCCGTTGCCCATCCACACGTTCACCACCACGTCAGGCTTCAGCTGCCGGGCCTAGCGCAGCACAGAGCAAAATCAAACGTGCACGTCGGCAGTACACCTGAACGACTCAATCCTAAAACATACATTATACATCATTCATAATCATTACAAAAGGTAGGCAAATGGTGTCTTCAAGTACCTTCACGCTGTTGTCAAAAACCTCCTGCCATACCATGGAGCCTTTCTTCGTTGCGGCGACGATATCCATGAGCCTGTAATTATTATGAGGTTATTGGAGGTCAGACATTGTTTTTGACTGTTGATGAAGCAACAATTGTGCACATCCTATGATAACAACACACTTGTTATCACATCCAGATTACAGTTGGAGCCTTCCGGCTGATTTACACGCATTAACCAACCTTGTTTCCGGTTGGATCATGAACCAATTCTAGGCGCATTTAGATCGAAATTGATACTTAATTTTCCCTGTTTATTTTACATATTAGATGTCTTCAAACATCAGTACTGAAGAGGTCCACTGTGGAGAATGCTTCTTATTGTTAATTTTCATACACCCACTTTTGGATGTAGAATGATTCCAATTTGGAGTAGTCTTTTCCAAAGCCTTGCTGCTCCATCCACTTCTGAATATCTGGGTTGGACTTCCTGTGGAGAGGAGAAAATACACAAAAGCAAGTTTAAACTGCCATTCTTGTTTAGATAAACTATCTGTTCATTAATGAGAAGGTAGGGGTTAGACATCTCGCTCAAGAATGCCTACAGGCAGAAAACAGGGTTCAAACCTTTCAGAGCATTTAGACTGAAAGTCAAAAGACCATAACCACCAGACAATCCTGATATGTTTTCTACCAATTACCGTTCAATGAATAAACTAAACCTCAGATCTTACCAACAGCTGAAGTCCACCTCGTCTCCTCCCAGGTGAACGTAGGGGTCGGGGAACACCGTGCTGATCTCCTTGAAGAGCAGGTTCATGAAGTCGTAGGTGGTGTTCAGGATGGGGTTGACCGGCCCGAAGGTGCCAGAAGGACTCGAGCCAGAGTAACACGTCGTCAGCAGGTTTTCCTGTCCTGGGTGAGGTTAAGGGGTGTGTGGGAGTTATGTGGTTTAAGTTTGACCATGTAAGCGGGCAGCAATAAATGTTCTATTAGTTAAGACCACTGATTTCCCTCCATGGAGACGGGAAATTAGAAACACAACTGCAGAAATATATACAAATTAAAAAAATTGATTGTTTTTGTCAGAATGATTTTCTGACAAAGCAAACACAATGTTTGCATCATCCTGCATCCGCAGAGATTTCGGCAAGTTACGAAAATCTTGGAGGTGCAAGAACTGCCAAAAGATTATTTTGGTGAGGTTTGCACACTTTATTTTCTCTGCAATCACGTCATTTTGTTCTGACGACCTTGTCGAATTTGTTTTCCTGCTGTCTGCTTTAGACTCTTGGACTACATAAGCACATATCCTTGATTCGTTAAATTTATTCAGAATAGTAATTTGTCACATGATGCAAAACCAGAGCAGACCAGATAAGAGTGATTGAAAGACGAACCTTTGCCCCACGACTGTGTGTGTCCTGGCGTGTCAAACTCTGGGACAACGCGGATGCCCCTCAAACGGGCAAACTCGATGATCATCTTCACATCGGAAGGCGTGTACACGTGTGTGTACGGGTGGTAAGCGCCCTACTCGCAAAAAAAAAAAAAAACACACACACAAAAACATTAGCCATTTCCAGTCATGCGAAGCAGAATGTTCTCATGCCAAAAATAAATACATTTATGAACCACAATGAAAAAATGTTGCCCTTAATTACGACAGACCTTCTGGCTCAGCTGGGGAAAGGTTTGGCTCAGGTAGGGGAAGGACTGATCGTCCACAATGTGCCAGTGAAACACGTTGATCTTGTTCATGGCCATCGCTTCCTGTGAACGTATGCAGTTCAAAAACCAAGAAAACACCCAGAAACTGAAACATTGAATGCTCATGAAAAAGGAAATAGATGACTGTAAAAATGATAAGGTTGGACCTACCAGATTAGCCAAGATGACTTTAATGGGCAAGAAGTGACGAGAGGTATCCAATAAGATACCTCTATGTTGAAATCTTGGGAAGTCAACGATTTTCGATGAGTTGATGCTTTTCTATAAAGTATACAAAGTGGGAGTCAAACCAACGCACCTTCATATGTTGCTGCATTTCAATATTTAATTCAAACAAGAAAATAAATGTATTACGCCGGCCTTGTGGGAGTACATGTATGCATTACATAACAGACTGAGCAAAATGCAGGATCCATTTTATTTTTTATCAAAATATAACAAAAGACTTACAGCCCCATATTCATCTTCATACACCAACTGGCTGAACGTTTCAAGGCCTGCAAAATACATTTGGCTTCATCATCCATTTTAAGGGCAAGGTGTGAGTGTAGTCATGTGTCATTTTGGAGGCAGCGTATAAAGATAATAGATACCAGAGGTCAGGTTTAAGATAAGATAAGTTAGATCTTTATTAATCCCTTGAGGGAAATTCAGGTGTCATAGCAGCAACAGCCATGAGATTGAAACACACGAAAGGTATGCCTACAGGTGAGAGCGAGAGTACAGAACCAGACAAAGACAATACGACATAAAAGATAAGGTAAAACTCTGAGAAGCTGGTCCTTGATACCTGCACAGTATCTCTGAAAGGGTGAATGAATGAGAGCATATATGCAATCTGTCAATAAATATAAATATATATACAGGGTTTTACGTTTCTGTAGGCCTAGTGTTGTATGATTGTTATTTAAAATCAGGCAGAATGAGTTCCCTACCTCGAAGAGCACCCCACACCTTTGATGCTTTTAGGATCGCATTGGGCTGGTCCACAGTCAGTTCATCTGAACAGAGATGCAACCAATTGTCAACAGATTAACAATGAGTCTTTTTTACAGTAGTAAAAACACAGGTGCAGCTCATCACATGAATTATGGATCCGTTTGATTTTATGCATGGCAGTGCATCAGTAAAGACAAGACTAGTACAGTAAATATACATTGACCATGCTGGTGCTACGACGACGGACATAAATAAAACCGACCTAATGTGAAAATGATAGGAACAGGAGGCGACTATACCATACTATTGAGGACCTGAGAAAATGAATGTTTATTCCATGACAATTGCACTCACAATACTACTATCATGATGATCCGGTGAAATAATGCAACAAACGAACCTTTGGAACCTTGTGCAGGACCAAAACTATATCCATATCCTGTCATTGAACAACAACTAGGAAGTCACTCACATGACTCGTCAGAGGTAATTCCAGGATAACCGTCACAGTCCGAATCAGGTGATGTGATCCACACCTGTAGTTCTGACAACTCTGATGGCGCAGCTTTCCTTTTGAAATGTGCAGTCTTCCTTGCGTTGCCAAACACGTATTCATAATATCTGCAGATTATAGTAGAGCAGCAGTACAATAACCATTTGGATCTTCTATTTCGCAAACCCCCCAAAATACCCTTCGTTCTTATCAGACAGCGGAAAGAGGAATAACCACATGAAACAAACCGTACAATAATAAAACAAACACTGTCTTACCTTCTATATGCATTCTGAAGAATGTTGCAGCTGGGACCCGCAGACGATTCCTTGGCGTCAACCACTCTGAAGCTAGAACTCGATAGTTGAAATGAAACCTCACACAAACTCACTTGCTGTGGCAGAGGCCAGAGAGAACCATATTTGGATCCTTCGTCCACGATGACGGTTTCGCTGTAAATGTCATTGTATTGTGATCCCTGACATACAGCAACCGAAAGCAACAGCGTAGCGAAATTCAGCCCAGCTAACATGATGGCATACCCCTGTGAAGTTAGAATAACACCACAGTGGCTGCCGCACATCCCATGTAGTTAGAAAGTGGGCGGGGTTTAGCAAAGCGGAAGAACATATTACTGGTGATGCGTTATGGACAACTCTGAAAGCTGGGAATTTACACACACAATTTAAATAAACTATAAATCCCAATGTTCCCTGATCATGTAGTTCAGTACATTTGCCTGTGAAATAGGCGAATTTGCGTGCTCATATTGTATTTGCTGTGGCAGAAATATAATCCGCAAAATAATACGCATTTGCGAATTGATCTGGCAATATCATGTAAGAGTTTATACTTTACCCGGTTGTTTTATCAATGAACGCAAACTGGAGTCGAAATGTAACATGAAGAATTTGCATAGACATGCCCCTCTAAAATGTTGGTGGAAACATTTACAAGGCTTTCTGACACAATTGGCACAAAGTGGCGACATCATTTAGCGTTGAGAGTTATTTCCGATTGACTCCCGGCTTCGAATCCATTATTGTCCACTAGGTGGCTCTATTGTCATTTAGGACGTAATATACTCCCCACTTACCAATTTATGACTAAATACTGTAAAATACAGGCATGCACTGTCAGATTCATATTATTTTGTTGATCTTTCGTTTGTATTATTTATTATTTTACTATTTACAATAGGCCTAGTCCTGCTACATAACAACAACATCAATTAGCAAAACAGCCCCCTCTTCTCTCCAGTTAATAGGCCTACAATATATAGACCTACGATATTGTTTAAAACACAGGAGAATTGAATGGTTTATCAATATTTCATCAACACCTAATTAACATTGAGAAACATTGTATTTAAATTTTCAACTGCATTTGTTGTTGTAATTGTTGTTGTTGTTGTTGTTGTTAAAGTTGTTGTTGTTGTTGTTGTTGTTGTTGTTGAATGTTGAATGTTATTGTACGAATGTAACTCATACAACTCAAACCATCTGTAAAGTCGGCCTCCCAAGTAATTCCTCTATGTTGATTCAGAAAGCGACGGTCCTCCTCTTTCCTTTGTAAACACACCCATTGATCGCACTGAGGGCTACACCACGGAGCCCACACTCCAGCCGTTCAGACTCAGGCAGAGCAGCAACAGAAGAGCTTGCTGGTCATCTTCATCAGCCTGTTGTCGTCTCTCTGTCGAACTTGTGATTTGGAAATTAAAAAAATAGGCTAGAACCCAAATGTCAAGGCGAATTTAGGCGATTACTATCGTTACTCTGTGATTGTTCATTTTGTGACTGCATCGGAAATAATCAAGGATTATTCTCAAGCGCAAAAGAGCGTGCTCGGAACCAGCATCGTGGCTCTTCCAGAGGTGGCATGTTCGAGGGCTAAATCGGACAGAATTGAACTCCTGCTTTCACCTAAAGAGGTAAGACACACATAATCAATAGCCAAGACTACGGCATTGATATGATCCAATCCTACATTATAATTCAGGGCAATTAACAAGTAGGCTGTCTTATTTCATTCACAAAACAGCCAATGAAGACTTGTAATCTATATTCCTTTATTTAAGGCCTCTTTAAATGATCTCTTTAATTGAGAATGCATTACAGCCTGTACAAGGTTTAGGTCAACTTAATAGGAATAGTGTATATTCGTTTGAGGGTTAATATCGTTCAACCATCATCTATGGGGTTTTTGCGATCCATGGTAATCCACATCTTCAACCCCTCATACATGGATGCAGGCCATCAGGTGGGACACGCGTATTGCTGCGTTATAGCGTTCCTGATTTGATCATGACCACGTCGTTGGCGGCTCATCTTTGGTGTTAACACAATTAACTTCACCCCTAGAGATTTGTCAGCTGGTTTGGGAATACAACCTTGTATCGCTTACATTCCATTATTTCCCCCAAGTATTTCCCCCGCACAATTTTGTTTGGGTGTTTCTACGTTTAAAGACTCTCCCCTCTGCCCCTCTTCCTGTATGATAGCCATGGTCAACTGTGAACACCTGGCAATGATTTAAAACCGATTTAGTCGACACAATCGAGAGGCGGAGTGTACTGCATAGTGAATAGCTGCCGTGCGTCCCTGTGGTTAGATCTTTCACTGAGGGCCAATTAGATGATTATTGTGATACTCAAGACAATGCCTGTGGAATGTAAAGTGAAGAGACAAGAACTTAGACAAGGATCTAAAAGAGTTTAAGGGCTAAAGCAGGCCTCTTCACAAATTGTCATTTGTGTTGAATAGATTCAGTCGTTTCTGTCGTAATATAATTATAATAACACTAATAGGATATATCAGGTAATATAATCTTATTATATTTACCAAACTTCTTAGTAAATAGCTCGTGGAAATTTGTGGATTTCTTTCCACAAAATAATTATTCTTGCCCTGACCACATGGTAAATCAGATTAAGTGGAATTCAATTCAAATTCCCTAAATTGCTTTTAAAGTGTTAATTGTGTTTACGGGCAGAGACGGTTTTGATGCATTGAATGTCATACGTGGATGACCCTAAGTACTAATGCTTCACTAGAATAAATGGTATTTAGGAAAGGGCGACAGCAGTATTACGACCAGGGTAGCATTGTTGATAAAAAGTTCCAATGCTGTTGTTTTATTAAGAATAGTGAAAACAGAATAACATGCTAGATTGAGATCCTAGAGTCTAAAGACCAGGATTATGATGAATAATGCCTCCCAATACAAATGAAATGATCATGATACAGTAGAAAGCTGGTCTTATCATCTCATCATGCAGAGAATCATATGAATGTAGAATATGATTCAACACAACATAACATAACATTCAAAATGTCATGGGGCTGAAAACAAGTAGAAAATAAATACGTAGCCTAATAGTTAGTTATCGGTCTGAAACAGGTTAGATCATCAGGTTAATGTAAATTATGTTTACGTAATGGGGGTCCCCTGTTTTTTTGTTGCCGATGTTTAACATTTTTGGCTATTGATGTTCCTCAATAGAAAGTGTTTAGAAACTCTGAATATAAACATTTTAATGGGATCTAAAGACCCGGAATCTCTGACAAGTTCGGCATGAATGCCCTCAGAGCAAGAACAATGACTGTTACCTCTGAAGATGTGGAGAGCAGGCAAGCCCCAACCATCCTAGTCAGTCTTGCTAAGAGGGCTATAAGGCCAAACTAATTCCTTTTTTGAAGTGGTCTAGTGAGCAGGTCTGTCTTGTAAGGCCTGGTGAGTGAAGAGAAGAAAGGATTTTTAGTTCTTCCTTTGTAACCTCATCCTGCATCTTACAAACTTGAATCAAACTTCCTGAACAAATACATTTGGATCACACAAAAAGAATTTTGAAACAATTTCTCCCAACTCTGATATATATACATATACCATGATACTTTCAAAACCTGTAATTGTACACGCAAATCTTTTTTCTCCATCAAATATACAACATAAATCCAACTCTTTCTTTTCTTTTGGTTTTTCAGGATTCAATGAAAATGTCCGTGTGCGTCCACGAAAACCGCAAGTCGCGTGGCAGCACGGGCTCCATGAACATCTACCTGTTCCACAAGTCGTCCTACGCCGACAGCGTGCTCATGCACCTCAACGCGCTGCGGCAGCAGAAGCTGTTCACCGACGTCCTGCTGCACGCGGGACGGCGCTCCTTCCCGTGCCACCGCGCCGTGCTGGCCGCCTGCAGCCGCTACTTCGAGGCCATGTTCAGCGGAGGGCTGAGGGAGAGCCAGGCCAGCGAGGTGGACTTCCGCGACTCCATCCACCCCGAAGTGCTGGAGCTGCTGCTGGACTACGCCTACTCCTCGCGCGTGGTCATCAACGAGGAGAACGCGGAGTCTCTGCTGGAGGCCGGGGACATGCTGGAGTTCCAGGACATCAGGGACGCCTGCGCCGAGTTCCTGGAGAGGAACCTCCACCCGACCAACTGCCTGGGCATGCTGCTGCTGTCCGACGCCCACCAGTGCATCAAGCTCTCGGAGCTGTCCTGGAGCATGTGCCTGAGCAACTTCCCTGCCATATGCAAGACAGAGGATTTTCTCCAACTGCCCAAAGACATGGTTGTGCAGCTTTTGTCCCACGAGGAGCTGGAGACGGAGGACGAGAAACTTGTTTACGAGGCCGCGCTTAACTGGGTCACCTACGACCTGAAAGGGAGGCACCCCCACTTGCCGGAGCTGCTGAAAACAGTGCGTCTGGCCCTTCTGCCCGCCATCTTCCTCATGGAAAATGTCTCCACCGAACAACTGATAAACAGCCAGACCAAGAGCAAGGAGCTGGTGGACGAGGCCATCTGCTGCAAGCTGAAGATCCTGCAGAACGACGGCGTGGTCAACAGCCCGTGTGCCCGTCCCAGGAAGACCAGCCATGCGCTCTTCCTGCTGGGAGGCCAGACCTTCATGTGCGACAAGCTGTACCTGGTGGACCAGAAAGCCAAAGAGATCATCCCCAAGGCCGACATCCCCAGCCCCAGGAAGGAGTTCAGCGCCTGCGCCATCGGCTGCAAGGTGTACATCACGGGCGGGCGGGGCTCGGAGAACGGCGTGTCCAAAGACGTGTGGGTGTACGACACGGTGCAGGAGGAGTGGTCCAAGGCGGCGCCCATGCTCATCGCCCGCTTTGGCCACGGCTCCACGGAGCTGAAGCACTGCCTGTACGTGGTGGGGGGGCACACGGCCGCCACGGGCTGCCTGCCGGCCTCGCCGTCCGTGTCCCTCAAACAGGTGGAGCAGTTCGACCCGGCGGTCAACAAGTGGACGATGGTGGCGCCGCTGAGGGAGGGTGTGAGCAACGCCGCGGTGGTCAGCGTCAAACTCAAGCTGTTTGCGTTCGGGGGCACCAGCGTCACCCACGACAAGCTGCCCAAGGTGCAGTGCTACGACCCCCAGGAGAACCGCTGGACCGTACCCGCCTCCTGCCCTCAGCCCTGGCGGTACACGGCCGCCGCCGTCCTGGGCAACCAGATCTTCGTGATGGGCGGGGACACGGAGTTCTCGGCGTGCTCCGCCTACAAGTTCAGCAGCGACAGCTACCAGTGGACCAAGGTGGGGGACGTCACGGCCAAGCGCATGAGCTGCCAGGCCGTGGCGTCGGGCAACAAACTGTACGTGGTGGGCGGCTACTTCGGCACGCAGCGCTGCAAGACCCTGGACTGCTACGACCCGACGCTGGACGCGTGGAACAGCATCACCACGGTGCCGTACTCGCTCATCCCCACCGCCTTCGTGAGCACGTGGAAACACCTCCCGTCCTGAGCCGCCGTCGGCCCGCTCCGGGACGCCCTTCTCCCGTGAGGTAAGGGGACCTCACCTTCTGCCGTCCCACATCACTGGACGTGTCAGACATTGAGAACCATAATGTCTGGCGATTGTTGTACGTTTAAAGATGACTAGCTATCGATTGTGTGCATCCCATTAGTCAGATGCGTCTGGTAGGGAGGTGGATGCTAGCACAGGGTGGGTTGTCGAGCGGGTGATGGTGAGGCATTTGTTTAGTCAAAGGACAGTAGAAGGGAAACAGAATACATTGTTTGG
>OMKX01056236.1:0-10312 GCA_900302425.1 Brosme brosme
GGTGAGTGTGTGAGTGGTGTGGTGGTGTAGATGATGTGGTCAGTATAGCCAGGAGTGAATGGGGGCTCTATACGCCTGCAGCTGGGTGGCTCACAAAAAACTAACTTTTCTGAAATGAAACCTTCTGCTTACACTAAGTTTGTCTTTTCTTTCTTTCTGAATTTCCCTCTAGGAAAGACTCCCACTCGCTGTAACAGAGGACATACACTGGAAGGAATTTGTTATTGTACTCAATTATCCAAGGCCTCCAGAGGATTTCTGCTTCTGGGTCAAAATGCTGTTCTCTCTCTGTCTTGTCCTGCTCATCACTCCTGTCCCTGCCCGTCATACCACAGCCAATGAGAAGAGAAACTCCACAGGAAGTGACACCATCAAATCCGATGCCATTGTCACCCCTTCTATCCTGAAAAACGTTCCCCCTCTTGCCAAACAGAACTTTCCGGCCACCCCGAAGCCAAATGCAGTTAATCAAACGATTCCGACCCCCTTGACGGTCAAGCAAAAACCTCTGATGGTCAACGGGACAAAGAGCACGAAAATGAAGCAAGCTTCCACGTTAAGCCAAGCCCTTCCTTCAACATCCCCTAAGACACTGGCAGCCTCTAGTAAGGACAAGCATGCCATCAATAAGACCTCCACTCCAAGAACTCCTCCCACTCGGGATGACAAAATTATTAAAAACAAACTTGTTACTGCTGTCACAGATAGTGCTGCCAAAACTGTTAAAGACAAGCTCACAGCTTCAACCAATCAAACCACTTCGATCAAATCCCCTGCAATCGGCAAGTCCCGCCCAACCGTCATTCAGCGAGTTCAGTCGACGCCCACACCTTCAAGCGAGGCTGTCACAGAGAAGCCTGCCATTATAGCGGCTAAACCAGCCAGCAAGGACAGGCCGACGACCTCAGTCAATCAGACCTCAACCAGTAATGCAAGGTCGGCCAAAGCCATCAAAACCCCCGCCGTGACCAGTGGGGCCAAGGACGCAGAGAAGCCAGCCTCGACGCAACCAATCAAGGCGGTGATCAGCGAGAGGTGCGACGCCAGCCACACCACGGAGCAGGAAGTGAAGCTGAAGCCTGGCTCCCCCCTGGTGGTGACCCATAAGTTCAGCCTGGTGCCTGCAGGATGCTCTGAGAGCTGCCAGCCTGAGATGGAGGCACTGAAGACACGTGTAGACCGACTGGAGAAGGAGATGACCGCTCTGAAAGGTCAACGTATGGATTGAATCGTTTTTAACACTCACTTCCTGCATGATTGTTTTACATGTGTTCCCTTTTGAAGTGACAATGTGTAAGATTTACTAATAAGTTCATTATTTTTAAGTAAAGTAAGTAAATTAAAATGATCTACTGCGCAGCGCCTTCAGCTGTAAAAATTCCTTGGTGCGTTATAAAAAAGGAAAAGTTTTAAACTTCAAAAGAGGTTATAAAAGGAATGACAAAAAGAGTTGTGACATGACTCCAGTGTGTTGCCTCTGCTGCTGGTTGTTACAGAGTGACTCCTGGCAAACATAGCAAGTTAAGACAAAAAACTGCTGCCGATTAAATGCTACTTACTGATAGAGGAGCAAATCTCGCACATTGTCACTTTAATACCTCTTCTTTTCTATCCATCCAGGGAAGTGTCCAAATGAATGTAATGGGAATGGTGAATGTGAGATGGGGAGATGTGTGTGTTCGGCGGGGTTCCTCGGCCCGGACTGCAGTAGGTGTGCACCTGGAGTCAACTGTGAAGCAAGTAAGTCCGTAAACGGCATTGCCATAAAACCATGAAATATTTCCATTTAGATAATTGTTTTCTAATGTCATCACAGTGAAAATGGTTCACACATTCCTCGCACTCAGTCGCTGTTCTTGAATTTCAGAAGGTGACAAAGGGAAGTTGAAGATGAACGTAGAGATCGTGAAGATACCTCAAGACAAGAACACAAAGGCAGAGCAAACGCTCTCTCAGAAGAAAGACCAGACTCTACCTCTGGCCATACCTGGGAAGGTAGGCACAGTTAAAACCCAAGCAAGACAAGAGACTACAGCTGTCAAAATAAATATCAAAGACTCTGCAAGTGCCAGAAGGTCCGGTCAGCCGACCGTGGGACAGGTTCTGCTGAAACACAAGGGGAAAAAGCAGGAGGATGCCCGCAAAGGAAGAACTACAGTCCTGACCAGCAAAGAACCTTCACCCAAATCTGAAGCCAAACAGGTGATTATGAAAGAAGGGGTCATGGCTAAAGCACATGCTACCTCTGGCCAGCTGCAAGACCAGCCACAAACAAATGTTACACTGGGTGTCACGAAAGTGACCAATGGTACTGCCAAAGTTCTGACTATTCTGACCAAGGTCATGGAAACATCTAACTTAAAGAGCTCTCTACATCCTTCCACACTGGCTGAGAAAGATGTCAGCCAATCATCTGCCCATACGCTGATTAAAGAGATTAAAGAGGTCAAAACCGGGAGTGTAAACGCATCAAATGCGGTGCAGACTGTTGATACCACAAAGACTCCAACGAGCAAGATTGGTTCTGGGAAAGCTGTTTCAGGTAGTACTACTGCCAGTAAAGACAAGCAGACAAGTTCAGCCAATCAGATAACTTCAGTTAAAAAACATTCAAGTGGTGTTAAAACTGTGGCTTTGACAGCATCCAAAACAGTGAAAACCAGTGGTACCACTGTCAGCAAAGACAAGCAAACAGCTTCAGTCAATCAGAAGACTTCAGTTAAAGCATCAAGCGATTTAAAGCCGAACACAGAAAAGACCATTCTAACAGAGGTAAGGACTACTCAGTCTAGACTAACGAAACCTACAGCAGTCAGTGGTGCAACAACCATCACCAAAGACAAGTTCGGAACTTCCGTTTTGACAGTCAATCAGTCTGCTGATGCAACGTCACCCAAAGACACTCCAGTTGATCAGTTGGTGGTTACAAAGCCTTCTACAACTAACGCTACACTGAGCGCCAAAGAGAAGCCCACGCCTACAGCCGACCACACAGCGCTAATCAAGTCACACACTGATGAAAAGGCTGCAAAAACCCAAACAAGCAAGATTGGTTCTGGGAAAGCAAAAGGTGCACAGAAGAGCCAGTATTTAGTGAACGTGACCAGTGTAGAACATGGAGAGTCATCAGCTACAGTGCAGCAGAAAGAGACAGTCATCCAGGTAACTGGGGACACGGCAACACAACAACACACAAGCAGAAGATCAGTAGGAGGCCTCGGGTCTGTGAAGGTCTCCAACGTGTCCTCATACAACTTCACTCTCACGTGGTCTGCTCCACCAGGGATGTTCAAGAACTTTACTGTGATAAGGAGAGAGCAGAGGATCGAGGCTGAGGGAATGGTAGAGCAAGAGGCAGTGGACAGAAATCTGGACATTGATGAGGTGGCAACAACAGCCTCAAAGAACAGGACAGCAGTGCAGACGCCGAGGGAGAACACAGATGGAGTGGCTTCTTCAGCTAAAAGCACGAGCTCAAGAGGAGAAGCAGAGGAGCAGAGAGTCTCCATGGTTCTTCCTGGGAACGTCCGTTCAGTGGAGTTCGACCACCTTCAGGCAAACACACGCTACCTCCTGCAGATATTTGGCACAGCCTCTGGGAGAAGGTCCAAGATCCACAGAATATCTGTAACCACAGGTAAATGGCTCCATCATGCGTTACATAAGCAAACAAACCAGCAAACATGTTAACATCCATTTGTTTTGTGTGTTACCAGGGCCAGAGCCGGCGACGGAGCTGGTCTTCAGCAACGTGACAGAGTCTTCTGTCACTGTGTCCTGGTCCAAACCGAAGAGCACATTCACCGGCTTCAGGGTCACATACACCAACTCCATTACAGGTTTGGTAAAGTTTTTGCTTCATACAGTATGATCTAACTTGGTATAAAAACCCTTTATACCATTGTTGTTGACTGATCTTGCTTTATTAAAAGCTCCTGTGTGCATCTTATCCTGCCAGGCGAGAGCAGCTCTGAGGCGGTGGAGTTCCAGCATTCCCATGTGGTTCTGTCCCAGCTGGGTGCAGGGTACTCATACATCATCACCATAACAACCACACAAGGACAAGCCCAGAGTGATGCCCTCACATCCCACATCACCACTGGTACACAAGTTACTCAACCTGCTCCTGGACCAGACATAGTATACCCTCACATGGTACCAAATGCTCAAGAACCAGATATAGTATACCCATAATATAGTATAGACATAATACACCCTCCCCTGGTACCACATTTCGTGTACCAGACATAGTACACCCTCCCCTGGTACCATAAGCATACCATGATGATTTGTTTGAGTGTCGCGGTCTTTGAGAACGTTGAATTTACACTATTTATAATCTTCTATTTGCAGTTCCCGCCCCTCCAGTGCAGTTCAGAGCTGTGGACGTGACGGACACCAGAGCTCTGCTGCAGTGGACGCCCAGCCCGGGGAAAGTGGATCGCTTTATCATCAGCTACGAGTCGGCAAAGAGTGAGAATAGAGAGCCTTCAAACGATACGGATTCAAACCTGCGAACACGTGCTTGATTGTTTGCTTCTTCATTTTGTTATTTCTTGTGTGACTGATTGTACTTTTCCTGCGCCAGTCCCTAACGTTACGGTGACGGTGATGGTGTCGGGCCGTGCGGTGGAGCACCAGCTGAGGGCGCTGCAGAGAGGGACGGTGTACACCGTGAAGGCCCTGAGCCAGAAGAACAGTCTCCAGAGCCAAGCCGTCTCCACCACATTCACCACCGCTAGCAGTGAGTCAATTATTACTATGTTATTACTTCGTTATGTTGTGTTTGATAATGATATTATCGTGTTGTGTATTATAATGATATTTAAACTGTGTAATAACTTGACTATATTGTGTATTGTAATTGTATTATTTGATACAGTATTTCATCATATTGTGCTCCACAGCGGTGAAGGCCAGTGCGGTAGGCCCACGTTCTGCTGTGATCACGTGGAGAGCTTCCAGCATCTCCTACCAACGTTACAGGATGACCTACCATGTATTCGGAGAGGAGAGCAAGGTCAGACACAGCTATGGGATGACCGACCATGTAGTAGACAGCTACAGGATGACCTACCATGTAGTAGAGACAGCTACAGGATGACATACCATGTAGTAGAGACAGCTACAAGATGACCTACCATGTAGTAGAGGCAGCTACAGGATGACCTACCATGTAGTAGACAGCTACAGGATGACCTACCATGTAGTAGAGACAGCTACAGGATGACCTACCATGTAGTAGAGACAGCTACAGGATGACCTACCATGTAGTAGACACAGCTACAGGATGACCTACCATGTAGTCTACCTCTCGTGTGAACCCAGCCTCATGAAGGATTGTGTGTTGGTGTTTGTGTTCCAGGAGGTGATCTTGGACCACACCATCACAGAGTACAGGCTCACCAGGCTGCTGCCTATGACCCGCTACGTGGTCCTGGTCCAGGGGGAAAGAGATGGGCACTACACATCCATTGTGAACACAGAGTTTGTAACAGGTAGTACAGAGTGACAGCCAAGGCCATTGCAACATTCTGGCTCTTCGATCGCCTCAATAAAACTAAAACCAAATGAAACACATTTACACATATTGGTAGTTGTGGCCTGTCCTGTAAGTCCTATATAACTTCATATGATTATAAACTACAGAAGAACTCCGGTATCATCCTTGCGTTCGGACCCTCAACTCACATCGTTTTAACGTCTCAGGGAAGCTGCGTTTCCCCTGTCCCTCGGACTGCTCTGAGGAGCTGCTGAATGGAGCTCGGGCGTCCGGAGAGGTGGACGTCTACCCCAACGGGAAGGAAGGTGGAGCCCACCGGGTCTACTGCGACATGGAGACCGAGGGGGGAGGCTGGACGGTGAGGCTCTCTCTGAATCCGTAAGATCCCTCGAAGGAGCGCGGTCTGCTCACCCCCCGTGGTCTGTCCCTGCAGGTGTTCCAGCGGAGGATGAACGGAAACACTGATTTCTACAGAACCTGGAACGAGTACAGCGTGGGCTTTGGGAACCTCAGCCAAGAGTTCTGGATCGGTATGTCTTGGCCTCCACCCTTGATGGTCATAACATTACCCTGTTACTTACTCCCTCTGCTCCACCCTTTAACCGCCTCCACCATTGATCCACGCTGTTTTGTCTCCAACAGGTAACGAGCTTCTGCACAACCTGACCAGGACAGCCTCCATGGCCATGAGGGTGGAGCTCCGGGCGGAGAACGAGACGGCCTACGCCCACTACTCTAACTTCACCGTGGACTCGGAGGAAAACCATTACAGCCTCCTGCTGTCGGGCTACACAGGAACCGCAGGTGCACAAGACAAACATCTGGATTAGTGTTGGAAAACATCTCCTCCTGAGCAGATGTTTAGAGCAAGTCTGTGGGAGAGTACCAGAGAGGAGATGTTTAATAATCAAAGCTTTACTCACTCTGCAATCTCATTGAATCATCTTCGTCGTCAGGTGACTCCATGAAGTACCACAATGGCCGCCCGTTCTCCACCCACGACCAGGACCCGGACCCCCTGGGGATCCACTGCGCCAGGGCCTACATGGGGGGCTGGTGGTACAAGAACTGCTACAAGACCAACCTGAACGGACTCTACAACGTCAACTCCAACAACCAGGTACCACGCCTCGTCCATCACCGGGGGGGGTTCTGGAACGATCCAGTCAGAGACGCGGAGATGATGATGATGGGGTGGAGTCCAGTTGGGGATTGAACAGGGATAGGGTTAGGAGGTTGTTTCTGACCTCTTCTGTGTCTCTCCTCCGTTCTCCTTCCCCCTCAGGGTGTGGTGTGGATAGACTGGAAGGGAAAAGACTCTTCTCTTCCTTCCACTGAGATGAAGATCCGACCGGCCGCGTTCTCCCCCTCTGCTGCACGCGGTTAAGCTCCGCCTTCTAACCCTCCTAACACACACGGTTAAGGCCGCCTCTTCCTCTCATAATACACATGTTAGGGTCCGCCTCTTCCCCTCATAATATACATGTTAGGGTCCGCCTCTTCCCCTCATGATACACATGGTTAAGGTCCGCCTCTTCCCCTCATGATACAGTTAAGGTCCACCTCTTCCTCTCATAATACAGTTAAGGTCCGCCTCTTCCTCTCATAATACATAGTTAAGGTCCGCCTTCTGCATATTAAAGGGTATTTTCGACAGCTGCATGCCACATTTGTTTTCCTTTCATTGTTTTTGCTGTCATGAGCGATTACTTTATTTTCACAAAACAGAAAAGATAAATGTATTATTTGTTTTTTATTATTGATTCTATGTTTCACTCTTTGTGTTTTGTTTGTTTTGTTCTGCCTCAAACTCCACACATACTTTGTGACTTTGTAATAAAACGTGTTTCCATGAGCAACAAAAGCCCCCCCCCTCGCTGGCCCCCTGCGGTGGAGCCCAGTGTGATGCAGTTCATTTTGTACTCTGGATCACAGATTGTGATGAATAAAAACAAGAGATTCTGGACGTCAGAAGCTTCTAATCCTGTCTCCCTTCTTGTATGCTGTGTTATCGCTGGTCCTCTGGCTCTACTAGATAAACACCATCCCAAGTCAGTTATCAACTTTGGTGTTTTCATGACCTTCAAAAGTTCTCAACGAGGTACAGAGAAGTATTATATATAATTATAATAAAGTAAGTAAGTAATAAACTACTTTTTTTGCATTCATTACTTTCATAAACTTGAGAGACGTTAAGAATTCAATAATTATTTAATTGAATTCTACCAAATGACATTTATTCAAAATGATGTTATATTGTGTGTTTTTTTTATCTAAACCCAATCCAAAGAGAAAGTCACATTTGACATTTGAATGTCCTTGTCCTCTATCTCCGGCCCTCCTCTTATCAGGCCGCAACAATATTTGGGCATCCTTGAGGGCAGTGGCATGAGCAGGACTAGCTAGACAGACGGCAGGACTAGCTAGACAGACGGCAGGACTAGCTAGACAGACAGCAGGGCTATAAGAGGAGGCCCACTGGCTGAGAGCAGCCTGCTGGCTTCAGGACCTAACATGACACAGGACTCGTGGCGGCTGGTCGTTGGCACCGCGCTTGTGGTGCTAGCGCTGTGGCTGTGGAAGACTTGGGCTTCCAGAAGTAGGTCTTCTTCTTCTGCAAAGAGACCAACCACATCAGTGGAGGAACAAGATGGAGGTCAGTGTACGGGTATTGTATTTTATTCTATTGAATTATTATATTTCTCATTTATTTAATGGATTATGTTAACTTTGTTTATTATATGTATTTAGTTCATTATATGTATTATATTCATTGTATGTATTCTATTTATTATAAGTATGATGTCTATTTATATATTGATTTAAATTCAAACAGGTTCTTATAGCACTTCCTTCATATCTATGATGTTAGCTATACGATATCATATTAGACGGATATTCAAGTGTGCAACACCATAACGATTATAGCGCTTCAATGATTCCTCTTCCTCTTTTAGTCCCATCCGGGACATCCCAGCGTCTCCACAGGGGTCTTCCCCCCGGCCCCCGCGGCCTCCCCTTCCTGGGGAACATGATGGACCTGAGCCAGAAACACCTGCCCTCCCACCTGACCCAGCTGGCCCGGCGCTACGGCGCCATCTACACCCTCAGGTGTGGAAGCTCCAGTGAGGACCGCGGACACACTCTGTTCAAATGCTGACGTGATTTTGGTTGATGGAGCATTTTGTGTTCATTGATTCTACTGGCTTTACTCTACTCTCTGTAGCAGCATGAGGAGAAGTGATCTGCCCCAGTACCTGGTCTTGGACTAGAAGTCTCAGCCCCGGTTATTTGATTTGTTTGATGTATTTTGCAGCCTTGGTGGTTCTGAACAGCAACGATGTCATCAATGAGGCTTTGGTGAAGAAATGGTCAGACTTCGCCGGGAGGCCAGTTTCATATACAGGTAAGAACGAGAACGCATTGAATGTATGATAATGAAACATGTATTAAAAAGGCTGGACAAGGCCTAAGGAAATGGACATAATATGTATGTAGTTGAATATGTAGTGTGATAAAAAACGCTTTTTCCAAAACTCACAAATATGTTTACTTTATGAACATACTTAAGTAACATACTTAAGGAACATACTTAAGGAACATACTTAATGAACATACTTAATGACATACTTAATGAACATACTTAATGACATACTTAATGAACATACTTAAGGAACATACTTAATGACATTCTTAATGAACATACTTAAGGAAGATACTTAACGAACATACTTAATGAACATACTTAATGACATACTTAACGAACATACTTCATGAACACACTTAACAAACACACTTAACGAACATACTTAATGAACATACCTAATGACCATCTGTGATCCACCCCCTGCAGGGGACCTGGTGTCCGGCGGGGGCCGCTCCATCTCCCTGGGGGACTACAGCGAGGAGTGGAGGGCCCAGCGCCGCCTGGTGCATCGCGCCCTGCAGCGCTGCTCCCACAAGGATCTGCACGCGCTGATCCAGAAGCAGGCCCTGATCCTCAGAGAGGTGCACAGAGACTGCTGTCCTCAGAGACACAGAGACTGCTGTCCTCAGAGACACAGAGACTGCTGTCCATGTTCTCCTCAGAGAGGTACATAGAGACAGAGGACTGTTGTCCTCAGAGAGACAGAGACTGTTGTCCTCAGAGAGGTACACAGAGACTGCTGTCCTCAGAGGTCTACAGAGACTGCTGTCCTCAGAGACACAGACTGTTGTCCTCAGAGAGAGAGAGGACTGTTGTCCTCAGAGAGGTACACAGAGACTGCTGTCCTCAGAGGTCTACAGAGACTGCTGTCCTCAGAGACACAGACTGTTGTCCTCAGAGAGAGAGAGGACTGTTGTCCTCAGAGAGGTCTACAGAGACTGCTGTCCTCAGAGACACAGAGACTGTTGTCCTCAGAGAGAGAGAGGACTGTTGTCCTCAGAGAGGTACACAGAGACTGCTGTCCTCAGAGGTCTACAGAGACTGCTGTCCTCAGAGACACAGACTGTTGTCCTCAGAGAGAGAGAGGACTGTTGTCCTCAGAGAGGTCTACAGAGACTGCTGTCCTCAGAGACACAGAGACTGCTGTCCTCAGAGACACAGAGACTGCTGTCCATGTTCTCCTCAGAGAGGTACATAGAGACAGAGGACTGTTGTCCTCAGAGAGACAGAGGACTGTTGTCCTCAGAGAGGTACACAGAGACTGCTGTCCTCAGAGACACAGAGACTGCTGTCCTCAGAGACACAGAGACTGCTGTCCTCAGAGAGGTCTGCAGAGACAGACTTCTGTCCTCAGAGAGGTCTGCAGAGACTGCTGTCCATGT
>OMKX01056237.1:0-11061 GCA_900302425.1 Brosme brosme
CTTTTCCACACCTCTATGGAAAACGTCATGGAAAGATGTGAAGGAGAATTTGAAAAGGAGCGAGGAAAGATCAAGAGACTTTGACTGCACTTACCCTAGGCCATGCAATCATGCAACAGCGGATGTTATGGCCGTGGGTCTGCTGTGGTTCAACTATAATGTACCGAAGAACTAGTAAAACCGCATCTTAGATACTTCTTCCGGTGTTTTCTTACTGTGCTACTTCATGCAGTTCTATATTAACGTGGACAACACGCTGAAAAATATCATTGAAAACTTCTGGAATTGAAATATTTACCAATATGAACCCCAATAAGTAGGAATCATTCTAATTGGGATTCATGTCGATAAATAGAGTGGACAGGAGGGTGAGGGTGAGCCACCATTCTCAATTTGTCGTTTCACTTTTGTGACGGGGAGCCTGCATTCATTTTTTTATTAAATCTCCAACCTTGGTAATGAAGTGATATTTTTACCGAGTGGTCCACGTTTATAGAGCCTGCATTAAACAACACTTAAAGAAGGCACTGGGCGAAGAGGCGTTTTCGTAGTCCATCTTGGAAGCAGTAGTTTCACCACGGCATCCCCACGTCCACAGCATCCGCCGTCGCATAATGACGCTCGTTGGTGTTTTATGCCCCCAACAGAGCCTTCAAGGCACCCTAACCCTAATTGTGTGTGTGCCAGTGCTGTGATTGGCTGAAACTGTTGGGGGCGGGGCTGCCTTGAAGGTTCCGTTGGGGGCCCAAAACACTGATAAACCATAATGACGCAGTCTAGCGTAAGTGCAGTGGGATTCTCTTAGCACCGCATTCTATTGTTTCTAAGTACTTACGAATTCTCCTTCACATCTTTCCTCGACTTCATGACGTTTTCCATCGAGGTGAAGAAGTGGTTAGGAAAGGACATAAGGGGACATTGTATTACTATACGACCGGAGACACAGGGAGAACACAGGCTTTGCAACAGCTCAAAGTCTCCTTTTATTGTTTTTTCACCATTCCCGTTGAGCCTTGAAAGCTTGTGATTTATGAATTATGGAACAACAAATGCAGTCAACTAAGTGCTGTGGGAAGCCAACAATTAATTTGAACCAAACCAAACAATAAGAATAATCATTTATCAAATTGATATAGTGCTTGTCAAGGTACTAAAAGCGCTTTACGTAGGGAGTTTGTGAGTTTGTGTGTGCGTGGGGGGTATGACCGCTCATACCTCTAACAATCTGAGCACACAGTCGTAATTGGCTAACAGGCCAGACTGGCTTGATTTGTGATTGGATCAATGTTTTACCCTAGGAACCCCACAGAGTGTACCCGTCTATCTCTGCTGATCAGCGCAGACCCATCAGGGTGCTGTCCCTGTTTGATGGCATCGCAACAGGTCGGTTCTCCCTCTTACACCATCGTCACGGAAACGCATTCACATGGATGTCTATATATCTATATATCTATGTAGATATATAGATATATAGATATAGATATATAGTGATATACTGTATCTATATCTCTACATATAAATGTCTAAAACCCTATTACCATTTTTCTGCTACTGCAGGTTACCTTGTGCTCAAGGACCTGGGCATCAAAGTCGAGCGCTACATCGCCTCGGAGATCTGTGACGATTCCATCGCCGTGGGGATGATCAAACACCAGGGCAAGATCGAATACGTCAACGACGTGCGCACGATAACCAGGAAAACTGTGAGCACCGTCACCACACTCTAATTCCACGGTCATACTACGTCTTTTCCTCAGTTAATTACTGAGGCTATGTGTTTATCACTTTACGGATTTAATCGCCACTCCTAGTTGTTCGGGAAATAGCTAATTTTCAAACCACTCCCCATATCTCTGCTCTCTCCCAGCTCGCCGAATGGGGTCCGTTTGACCTGTTGATTGGAGGCAGTCCTTGTAATGATCTGTCTATGGTGAACCCTCTTCGAAAAGGATTGTTTGGTAAGAATTTGCCACGCATCTAGGTTAAAATAAGCATTATTCAAATGTTACAGGTTATATAACTAGCTTCCTTCTCATATTTACATTTAGCCTGAATGATGTCCTGCTTATCTTGGTTTTAACAGAAATGCTATTAAAATGTATTGGACTGAACAAAACTGATTAGGAATGATGGGAGATCTTATCACCATTGCTAAGATGTTTGTCTCATTTACTTTATTGTGTAGTCAATAGCTTATGAATATCCGTCCATTTGGACCGATATTCATAACCGCTGCTAACAAATTAGCACCGTTTTTTAATTTGACCAAAAACGTTACCATTCTCTTTCATCGTATGAATTTTCACGTTTGTCCCTCCCGCCTGCCTGCTCACAGAGGGCACCGGCAGACTGTTTTTTGAGTTCTATCGCATGTTGACCATGATGAGGCCGAAAGAAGACGACAACCGCCCGTTCTTCTGGTTGTTTGAGAACGTGGTGTTCATGAGCGCCCACGACAAGTCCGACATCTGCAGATTCCTTGAGGTGAGTGTTTGTGGGGTACTTGCCCACCGTGTCAATGTTTATTCTGAGGCAATAGGTGGTGATGAGTTGCATGTATTTATTTGCTTTCTTTGTCTCCCCTTTTCCAGTGTAACCCCATTCTTATTGACGCAGTGAAAGTCAGCCCCGCACACCGAGCCCGCTACTTTTGGGGCAACCTCCCTGGCATGAATAGGTAGATATGAATACCATGTTTGCAATTTCATATCAAATTCATATAAAAGTGGAAGTCAAATGTTGTAGTACTTTTGGTAATTGGAGATATATAAGGACATAAAGTCTATCTCTCTCACTCTCTCTCTTCACGTCTTTAGGCCTCTTTCAACATCTCTAGATGACAAAGTTGGCCTCCAGGATTGCTTGGAGATGGGACGCGTAGCCAAGGTAAAAAACATTGGTCAAAATACTTTCAGGATTCACTTGATATTATAAAATAATATTAATAATAGTTGTTTATCATAAGCATAAGCATGGGTTAATTCATGTATACACGTTCTGAAACTATATCCCCATTTGTCCTTCACTCTTCCCGTAGTTTGAGAAAGTCCGCACCATTACAACCAAATCCAACTCCATAAGGCAAGGCAAGAGTGGTCCACTGCCGGTCAGCATGAACGGGAAAGAGGACTACCTTTGGTGTACCGAAATGGAACAGTAAGTCTTTCCAGACAATCAATAAACAATAGACAATAAATAGACAATAAATAGACAATCAAAAATAAAATAATAGGCTTTCACTTAAACCACAATAGCATTTGTTATCGAACAAAGGAGAATTGCTTTAATTGATATTCTGCACACAGCTAATGAGTCACTGTACAAGTTTCACTCAATTGAATCGATTGTTAATATTCTCCTTATGGTTTTTTGTTTTGGTGCAGAATCTTTGGCTTCCCCAAACACTACACCGACGTGAACAACATGGGCCGGTGCCAGAGACAGAGGGTGCTGGGTCGATCCTGGAGCGTCCCGGTCATCCGCCACCTGTTCGCCCCTCTGAAGGACTATTATGAATGTGAATGAGGACAGTGAGCTGCACCTGCATGTGCCATGTGGCATAACTACTGTTCTGTCCCCTAGCTTTTTAGTCGTCCAGACGGAGATTTTGTTTTTAACGATTGTTGAGGAAATGCTTACTTTATTTTATTGTCGTACTTGTCGTGATCCATATAGCAAAAATTAGATTTTGTAGAAATGATTGATTATGGAGGATGCTTTTACATTCTAGCAATGGTGCTGTGCTGAATCCAAACTGTAACACAATAATCTACCTCGATACGCCTGTACGTCCACAACCTTTAGTTTTTCTACCTGTATTTAATTGATCAAGTGATAAACTTGTTTTTAAATTTGGATGAGGAGTTATGTTTTAAACGAACATTTTAAAGGGCGAAGATGGGATTAGATTAGATTAGATTAGATTTAAACGGTGCTACTAACATAACATAGGTTTAAGGGATCTAAAATAATGAACACTTTATTTGCTTTTGGATAAAAGCATCTTCTAACTCATGTCAAACTTTGGTTACTCCTCTGTTGACATCTTTTAATGAACAATTTTACACATTTCCTCTTTCTAACGTCCGACCTAATGATCTTCTTGTTAACTACGGTGCTGTGGTCGTTAGTGTGGTCCGGTAGTAAATATGCCACTTTGAGTCATGTTAGCATTTTGTAAAAACAAAAAAAAGAAAGTGTGGGTGGTTTGCTTTTTTATTTTTAAATGATACTGTTGAGATGTATAATCATTTTTAATGGTGTATTTTATTGTTCTTTGGTTCATTTTCAAATCGGGCCAACTTTTTGTTTTAAATTTCTACTCACGATTTCTCTGAATCGTATCAGTTTGTTAATATTGATAGTATGTCGTTTTGTTTTAATACCGAAAACACCAGCAGAGCACCTTTGAACTTACTGAGAAACGCTTTGTTTTGATTGACCTATGGTGCTATACACGATACCTTCCACACGATGTCTGTTTGATTGATTCAGCTCACTTGTTCCCTCATTCCCTATTCCCTCCATAGTGAACACTATGTAGTAAACCTTTAGGTGATAAGGATGGGGCTTATACATTGTTGTGGAGAACTGGTTCTTCACTTAGGTTAAATGGTTAGAGGAAACATCTTAAAAGATAACTTGACTTTATTCTGGAAAAACAACGTAATAACAGTAAAATAAGTGAAACTAAGGACTCGAGAGTGAATTATTAGTGATTTAAAATATTTCCTGCATTGTTTTATTCTGTCAAAGTTTGAAGCTCCGCCTAAATGAGAAGCTTCTGCTGATTGGCTCTTGTGAGCATACGCTATCTGATTTATCCAATAGTGTTAGTGGGGGAACTCCTTCCGGAGTTCATTTCGGTTTCCATGGATACTGTCCCCTGGTATGTGTAGGAGGTAGAGGTTTGTTCTATAGGAGGTACAAGTCTGTTCTATGTGAGAGTTGGCATAAAACGTGTTTTCATTGAGAGTGCGAGTAAATAGCTTGAACCGTTGTAAACATAACTATCTCAATGAAATGTATCAACACAAAGGGTTGTGATTATCATTAAATGGTCTGGAGTACAACATAAGCAAATTATATAAATCTGGCAGTATCACATGTCACATCTACTAATGAGGTGAAATGACCCGTTTAACTGAGGTAATTAAATCATCTTAACAGAAGTTATCAATACTTCCTAAAGGCAAACCTAGTCCATAGGAAAACATGATTCAAAGCAGTGGATGACTGGATGGAAAAAAACAGCAAATGTGACTTAAATAAAATACAAAAAAATAAAATACAAAATGAAAATAAAAAAAATGCTTGCCTACTCTATGATGTGCAGGTGAGGAATAAACTTAGTTAGCCTGCACAATCATTAAGAAACAATGTATGAATGTATGACCCCTTCAAACACATACGTAGGACTATTGGGGAGATGGAGATAGTGAGGGAGGAAGTGAGAGAGGAAGGGTCTGTGGGGGGGAGGGGCTGCTAATCTTCCTCAGAAGAGTCACAGACCCGTTTAATGACCTCCCCTCCATATAGTTGGGGCCCCAGGCATGAGGCAGAGAGGGAGAAAAACCAAACATAACAGGTTATGTTGAATATAGAACCACATTTGTTACTTATTACGCTCCAAACGTGTTCCATCCTGGGGATGAGTGGAGGAGGGACGCACATTAAAGGTGTGTGAAAGGCCCTGAGGGTTTTCCTGGCTGTGTCTGTTTCCAACCGCTTCATGGTCGGGACAAGAGCAAAAGGGGTGTCTTCTGGGAACCACAAAGTGATTACAAATGTGGGGATGGGGTGTTGGGGATAAACCACTCGGGTCCAGGCCAGTCCATGACCCAGACCTAAAGTGATTCTGCAGAGCAGCCCACCAAAGGACGACGACACCCCTGCTGCATATTGCAGATTGGAAGCTGTGGTGGTAAATCCTCTTACTGACTCAGTGGTGAACGTCTTGCGGGACCAGAAGGGCTCACCATGTAGAGTGAACTGTCTGTAAATCAGCTCCACTCCGCTGGTGCTCTGTGGGCTCCGGATCCGTTGGTCCTGGTCCTTGGTAACCACTGACTGATGGGTCGTCAGGCGTCGTCCTCAGCATGGTCTTTCTCGTGGTGGAGCTCCAGAACGTCTCGCTCATTGTGGTCAGTGGTGACCCCCCCCCAGGCCCTCCTTTACCTCAGCGAGGGATCGTGTGGAGGGCGGGCCCTATGGTACCCAGATGTACGCAGGTTCGATCCCGTCTACCCGGACGGCGGTTGAGGTGGCAGCTGGGATCTTGTCTGGTGCCTTTACTTTTGGCTGGGCCCACCTCTGTTTGAAGATGCGGACACAGACTCAGTCGTCCACCTTGGGTAATGGTCCCCTAGGGTTGGATTGGCTGCCCGCACCTGTTTAAACAAACACTGATGGACAGACACTGATGGCCTTCATGTATGCAGCTAGCTAATCTTCTAGTTGCTCTATGGCTGGTGCCTCAATCTGGGGTCTTACATAAGGAATAGGCAGGGGTCTCCCTGTTAGCATTTAGTGTGGAAACAAATGGGTTTTCCCAGTTATTGAGCAAGGCATGCTCATCAGGACTAAAGGCTAAACACTTAAATGAGTTGCTTATTTTTATCCACATTGAGTCAATTCCCCTTTCCAAGGGGATTATTTCTAATTATAAACCAAGCTTCATAACACCTCTGGTCAACCTGTAACTCTTTCAGGTAAACTCACTTTGTTAGGGGCAACACCCTTTACTGTAATTACAGGAACATTATTGTTGTGTATAGCTGATGTGTTTATCAACATCAACATATTTACTTTATCAATTGGGATTATCAACACTTTTAATATCGTTCTTAGTTTATTGTGAGATTTTTGTTCATCACCATGAATGACAACTGCCAACATAGAAAGACAAAAATGTTAACATCTAATTAAAAAAGATGATCTGACCCTGGTTATTTAGGGTCAAGAAACAATTGTAATTGTAATGGAATTAATTATGGTAAAGACAACATTCTTATGACCTTATTTTCATCTGAAATGCTTAGCTTCATCTGAAACATCTGAAACTAAGTTAACCATTTAACTTAGGTTGAATGGTTAGAGACAATACAGAGGAAATATCTTAAAAGGTAACTGACTTTATTCTGGAAAAACAACGTAGTAACAGAGTAAAATAAGTAAACCTAAGATCAGCCTCCAGAGTGAATTATTAGTGATTTAAAATATTGCGTGCATTGTTTTATTCTGTCAAAGTTTGAAGCTCCGCCTAAATGAGAAGCTTCTGCTGATTGGCTCTTGTGAGCATACGCCATCTGATTTATCCAATAGTGTTAGTGGTGGAGCTCCTTCCGGAGTTCATTTCGGTTTCCATGGATACTATCTTCTCGTAAGGTGGCAAGGGACCGCGAGTCTGTGTGTCAAGCATCCTTTGGTTTCACCAAACCATGACCATATTATGTGTTTCTCCACCACTAGATGGGGTTTTATGGCCTAGCAAATGGGTTTCCAGGCTTGGTGAGGGCCTTTTTCGCCATTCCAGTGAAAGCAGATGGGACGATATATTCCACAACATCAATATGCACCATTCATTTTTTGTCGGCTATACTCCGCCATTTGTTGATGCCTCGGGAGAGTTATAGTAATGGAAAATCCTAAATAAACATAAGTATACCGTAACGTCAGCTAATCCAAGCTTTGTTTGACCAATAGTCTCGCCGAGAAACTGTGTCAGTTTTAAACAACAATGTCCCCCCATGATGACAAATGATTGCACGATTAATTACCTAACAGACCCAAACACAAATACTACCAATTACATCCCACTGCTTCTTTAGTCCCGAAATGGAGGCGGTCATCATTACAACTATCTTGAGTCCCTTCAATATTTATATCATCATCAATAGTTAGCCTATATCATCAACAGAAATCCCATGCATTCGGATGTACAAGCCCTAATGGATGAATCTGCTATAATAAAAAGAAGGTATGGATCAGTTGTAGCCAACGCTTATTTGACGGTGCATTGTTGGTATGAAGCAGTGCACTATAGGGAACCAGATTTGTACACTGATTAGCGCACAAGTGGACCAATTCTAACACAGCATGTGACATTTCAACAGTGTTGTCGAGTCGATGGCATGGTTGAAAGACCTTTGTTTTGTCACTAGCTGGGAAAAGGCTACTGGGCTGTAACCATGTGAAGAAATTGTTGTTGTCCTTTATAAATAAACTCGGGTAATCTCATAATTTCTTGTGCTTGTGGTTCATTTCAATGGCCAAACACCATATATGGTGCCTGGGGGAAGGCAGTTAGGAAAATAGTTCAGGGTGGATTTAACGTCGTTCAAAAAATCCTCACGACTCAACTCGTAGGACGGGATGTTCCAAATGGTCGTTATTGGCGAGAGAGAGGGTGCCACTTTCACTTCCATAGGTTTGGCGGCGAGAGGGCGGGACTTCAGATAGAGGGATATACATTTATGTTACATGTTTCGGATATTGCTTTGTCAAACATTTCTAGGCCTAACCCATATTTATCTTCCTTGTCGCTGTTGTTATTCTTGTCATGTTCATTTCTTATCGCTCCGAGGAGTCGGACTGTTATCACAGCTCACAGGAAGTAAGAGACAGACAAGGGCGGTTGACCGGGATAACGCTACAATTCATGATCCGCTCCGAGCCTAGCGGGGCATTTATATTAAAATACGACGACCCACGTGCTACTCTTGTATTTAAACAATTCGAGCATCGCCCACAGATTTAATAAATTAATTAACAAGGAGCTAGACGACAGACCAGAAGTTTCCACTCACCTGACCTTCCTTAAGCGGTGTACTAGTGTGCTGATATAGTTGCTGCGCATTGGAGCCATAGCGACATAGTGAACGTTGAACCGAGTAAGTACAATAATGTTTTCATGTTTTTACGGAACTACGTACAGCATAGGAAGGAGCTACTCCGTTAGCTCGTTGTATCCGATGTTGACGAACGTTAAATAATGGTTGACGAACAACTCACAACATTATAGCTCGATGTTTATTGCACTCAAATCAAACTCTAGCGTGTCCGTGTCAAACACTATACAGAACATAATGTGTAGTAGGCCTAAATGCGACGTCATGGTCAATTGTATTTCTTTTCCACATCTTGTCCTTTCCATCACCTGTAGAAGTCCAGATGGCTGTGAACGTTTTCTCCACATCTCTGAACAACGACAACATGAGTCGCCATGAAATGCTGTCTTGGGTCAACGTGTCTTTACAGATGAACTACTCCAAGATTGAGCATCTGTGTTCAGGTGCGAACATACAGTAATGCCAAGGAGCCCCTTTTAAATCTGTATCTCTAGCTGTATATCTATCTCTAGCTATATATCTATATCTGTATCTCTAGCTATATCTATATCTGTATCTCTAGCTATATATCTATATCAATATCAATAGATATATCAATATCCCACGAGTTGCACTGCTTATGTTGTAATTTGGATATTTGTTGTGTTTTTGAATAATGTACTGACTCGCCATACAGGTGCAGCTTATTGCCAATTCATGGATGTGCTGTTCGCTGGATGCCTCCCCCTAAAAAAGGTGAAATTCAACGCCAAACTGGAACACGAATACTTACAGAATTTTAAAATTTTACAAAACAGTTTTAAAAAGGCTGGAGTTGACAAGGTAAGAATTTAGCCCTTTGATTTAGTATTATTTTACCGTTAAAACCAAATGGGTATTTTCATTCTTGGATCTTTTATACCCACTTTCGAAGATAATTCCTGTAGACAGACTGACTAAAGGAAAATTCCAGGACAACTTTGAGTTTGTTCAGTGGTTCAAGAAGTTTTTTGACGCAAACTATGATCAGAGGGATTATGACCCAGTGGCAGCTCGTCACGGACAGGAGACATCTGCGTTTCCCTCGGCAACCAATGCTCCTGCTAAACCCAAGGCCACAGCTCGTGAGAATTGCATATTTTGTATACAATTTATTTTCATATATATTTGTCATTACCTGTGTCCTTTTTTCTAAATATTTCTAATTGGTTTACTTTAGAAAATGTCATTGAACCTGCTGACAGACCGGCTCGAGTTGGTAAAGTGATTTATTAAGAGGTCCTAAGTTTGTCACTTGGGGGATTTGGGAGACGAGGTATGGGGAGACACAGGGTGACGCAGATTGGCTGACTAGCAATGATGCACTGGTAATGTCCTCTCTGGTCGTGGTAGATGATCCTAACAGCAGTGTCAATGGGGGCCTCATTAACAATTACCTCATGTAGAGATGGGGCCTGATGTGACCTTAGAAATAACTTTTGTTTCAATTGTTTTTGTTGCATTTAACATTTAAGCAGTCACAAAGGCAAGCCCTTCCAAAGTGATGCGAGTCGTTCCCTCAAGGAAACCTGGAGCAGGAGATGCGATGGGAGAGCTTGCCAAAGAAGTAAGTAGTTGATCGCGGTGTCATTGGAGAATGTCTGATGGCAACACTGGTGTAGTCCAGGGTATACGCGGGTATACGGCGTATACCCACTTATTTTTCAGTCAGCATTGCGTATACCCACTTCTAAATCCCCCCAGATGCGCACCATTCAGTAGTATCTGCAAGCCAAATTGCCCACTTTTCCCCTAGGATGGTGAAGCCATGACCCACGCTACTCTGCCTCTTATTGGCTAATACTCGCTGCCTTTACTGATTAGATTGGTTAACTGTAGGCATGACGACGAATGAGCCAATCGGAGGGAGAGAAGGGCGTGTCATGCCGAGGTAAATATTGCTAAAGACAAATTTACTTTTACAAGTTTACTTTAAATTATTTGCCTTTAGGATTTATAATAATAATAATCCGGTAAGATGAAGCGAGCTATCCAAACAAAAATTCCATTTGACAATTTCAAACGTCCTCGCGAAAATATCAGCCAGCAGCTCAGCTAATGTTAGCGATGCTACACCGGTACAGTTAACGTCGACGCCCGCTCTGCCCCCCACCCCCGTCGGAGAGGATGCTGTCTGCAGGCTGCCTGTGTGACCAGTAATACCTACAAACTGCTCCTGATCAAGTCATGTTAA